>JAGDQP010000237.1:152220-177970 GCA_022664845.1 Lepisma saccharinum
AAGGACTGTTTTATCTTCCCAGTATGCTGTGTGTTTGGACATGTGAAGAAAGATTCTCATGCGATTTCAAATTTTGCTTGGTTTAATTTAAGAAAGCATAGTCAGGAAAACATTAAGTTTGGAAATCACAGGCTCTTCACTCTTGACTACATGTTTCTATATTAAATTCACTTCCAAAAAATTATTTCCAGCATTTTGTGCGGCCAAATACGAACCTTGTAGAGACCCATTATTTGTTCGAAAGCATATTAAGATGCTATACACAGTATATTATTGTTGTTGTTTTTTCTGTTTTTTATTTGATCTTCAGATTTTAATTATTTCTTTGGTGAATTTGTTGTTCATTTCTCACTATCATGATTATGTTGTAGGTTAAATAGTTTGACATATGTGGCTACAATAGCACGACAAATGTGATTATTTTAGAGTTCAGGACCGAAATGGGAGGAGTCCTTCATCTCCTCTTCAAATCTCCTACCTTGCTTAAAGTAATTTGCATTTTTTTTTAAATCAAGGTCTGAGAAAATATTGTAATTTTATGAAAATAGCTAGCTTAGATGGTCTTAAATGTTGTCTTTTAGTAAATTTTAAGTATCCGTTATATTCCTTCCTGTAATGATACTTTTTCTTAGTAAATATTCTTGTTATTTCAGTTCAGCTTCTTGAGACCAATTGAGGACGTGACAACAAATGACTGTGTGTTGGAGACTTCTTATAAATGAGGTTCCACAAGAATTCAGCTGGAAAGGAAGAAAGAGGAAGAAAAAGTAATGGAAAGTGGAAATCATTAAAATTATGTTCGGTGAGTGTTTTATAATTAATTGTAAAGTAATATTATCATATTTTACTAATGCTTTTGCATAATAAAGTAATATATGAGCGAGAGCGACTTGGGGAATAATATGGTAAGCACCAACATAATTGTTCACAGTATATTGAAAAGTGACTGAAGACATGTTTAAATCTTGGAAATTTTGTTGGAAAAGTTTTCTTGAGATATACTGATAATCGCTTGACACATTTTTTTTTTACCAATTATTTTCACTTATTAAGTGCATTTGACTTTTCTTTCTCCCTGTTTAAAAAAAATGATTATGACTTTACTGTTTTGTGCCCTCAAGTCACTCTTGAAAACTCGGACAAGCACCCTATTCATTTAGCAACAGCATTGACCTCTGTCTAAAAGTGATACTGGACTGATCGATGTCATTAATGCTTTAAAGAATATGTGAAGCCAGGGAGCAGAGAGGACATTTAATCTCTATCGTCCACTTGCAGTATAAACCAATATGGACCAAATTTTCAGTTTCTTACTCTTTTTGTCGTTGTAGGCCCCATTTTTTATTTGTCTTAATTATTGCAAGAAATATTAATATGATTTACTGCAAGCACTATTATAAGCACAGTCCGGTACATGCATAACTTAAGAATTAAGACAAATACGGGGTCTCACAGCGATAAGAAGCGTAAAAAACTTAATTAAAGCTGAAAATTTGATCCATATTGGATTAGACTGGAAGTGGACGATCGACGTTTATTGTTTGCTCTGCATCATTCGATGGTTGCCGATTACTCCAGTATCGTAACGTAGAGCTCGATGACGAAGAGTAACACTATTTTATAATGTAAATATATCTTACGATAAAAAATGTCCCTTGAAACGACTTGATGACAGAAGAATAAAATGGTCAATTACTCCTCCCTACTTCTAGGTGGAGTTTCAGATATACCATCCGAATTTTTTTTCTTGTTTCCAACCATACACACACAACCGTATTGAAAATTTTCAAATACGTTTTTTGTGACTAGCGCTATACTACTAAGTGACTAACAATGGATTAGCATTGTGTCACTCGTTAGTACAGCGAAAGCCACTCCAAAAAACGTTTCTAAATACGGCTGAAAATGTAATGTTTACGATGTATTAACATTGGCGTAATTGGTGTGCGATCAGGGGAGGCAGGCCCCCCTTAGAGCTGATTGCCTGTCCTCTGACTTTAAAAAATTATATGTACCGGTATATATAAAAATAATTACAACGCCAGTTCATACGTCTGCCGTGAGACAATCGGTGCTCGAAGTGTTGATCCGGATTGAGTTTTTGTTCCACATAACCCTTGAAATTGTTTTTGTCATTAAATGAACATATTTATTAGTCAGTTCTGAACCTATTTATCTCATTTTTTCATAAACTGCTTCAGTTTTATTCTGGTTACGACAAAATGTTGTCTAGCCCTGTTTTCGGGTTCATTTTATCTATTCTCCATGGAATTTAAATAAGACTTCTGACGTAGGGTCTTCGAAGTTTAAGGTGTGTTCCATACAATCCACTGCGGAACTATTTCTATACTCTGCCTCGAGTCATTGTCTTGTTGCAAATAAAAATAATATTTCCTAAACCCAATTTCTCAGTACTTTCTGTAAGATTTTCGTGCAAAATGTAGCCTATTTACATTTTACAGCATATCCAAATGTATCCAGTGTGTATTTTATAAATAAAAGTTCCATATCGTTAAATTTTTGGACTTCGTGCTTTTGATAAGACATGCATGTTGCTTTCATTGTATATGAAGTGTGTTGCTGTAATATGTGTAGACTGTAGACGTATTAAATGAGTTAACACTAATTTAAATTCTATTTCAATTTACAAGTGGCACAACAAATTAAAATTGACGACCCAGGTAGTCGTGCGGTGTGAGCGTCTCCAAAGTCGCGGGTTGGAATCCCGCCTAGGGCATTCCAACCAACATAAGTAGGATGTTTGTGAATTTTAACAAGCATTGCATTCGTTTAATTGCGAGGGACGAAGTCGAAAGGTACTAAAAATGGCTCCTACAAAACAAAGTTTACCAATGTTTTAAATATTAGAATAGTCTTCCCCGAAAATGTAAAAAAAAAAAAAAAAAAAATCTTCGGTGTCAGTAGCAGTCCGATTATTTCTGTTTCTTCGTACCAGTGACCTTGGGATATTAAAATAATCCACCTTGAATGCATATGAAGAGGCAAAAGTAAGGAGAAGTAATAAATCCTCCTTCCTTACTTCAAGACAGAGCTTCTAAAATTTCATCGGATTTTTATTTCTTGTCTTGATGTGAATTTGAGTCGTAAGTTGAAATATAGTAAACAGCGTGTTATGAATGCATAAACCAGATTTATTATCAAATCAAGAATATTAATTCTCAGAATACCACCATCTTAAACGTTTTTTTTTTTTTTTAAATCTATCATCTATATCACATTGTGTGAGGTAAATAAAAATGACATATCACTTAAAACTCGTATACTTGCCAAGTATGTTCTATTTGTTACCGTCAAGAAAAATGTCTATGAAAATACTTTATTGTACCTAAATCTCTTTTTTTTATTGATAAATGTTAATTAGAGGCTGTATTGTTTCTCTCTTAGCAAAGGGCCCTATTTATATTGTTTTAAATTCCTTTCTGTGAGCTACAGCAGCAACTATGACCTAAACCCGTGACTCGGAAGAATCACTCTTCCAGTAAAGGGATGGGAAGAGAACGGCCAGGGTCTCACTTGAGGTACCATCTTGATATTCGTTTTGTGAACCCGGGAAAAGCCATGGGAAAGTCAGGACAGCTGCATATTTCTTTGAAACTGCGCTGCATAATTTTCCGACGTACTGCATTTCCATTGTTACATTATTCACTTGAGTACGATGATGATATAGTGCATGAATACTTTAAACTTAAGTGTTTTTTACATTCTGTATTGAAATTCGTGGTCAATATGTACTGTACAGTTATTGTAAACATTTTCAACATTACAAATCCTCTGTATTTTAGGTGTTGTGTCAAGTGGATTATAAGTAGATTGAAAAGAGTTTGAAGCAAAAAAAAAAAGTTTCGCCAGGCAAAGCGAAGAGGGCAAAAGCAAATGAGATCTTCAGAGAGCAAGGATTTGCTGTTTAGAACAAGGAACATCATCATGTGCGGAATTAACTAAGAAAGTATTATCACGTACCAGTATTAAAAGATTTCCCAGGATTTTCCATTTTTCTGGCATTCAACGAAATACAATCCATATACATTATAACTTTATATATGTGTAATTATGTTTGTGGTTTACATATATTGAAGAACTCAATTTAGGTATCCTGCTGAATATATTTTTTCAACCAATGATCAAGATGATGGTTGTTTTAAGACAAAAAATGTATGTGCTTGAAAATAATAAAATGTTTAATCAAAGTTTAATTATTGGACTTTTATATTAGTTACGATTTGACCACTTATCCGTTATAGTTCTTTGAGAGTGTGTTAGGGACTATGTGGTGAAGGGCATGTTTCACGATCCATCATATATATTTTTACTCTTCTGCTTGTTTCTCCCAAGATAGCGGGGAAAGTTGATATTGAAAATATGTAGAACGATTATTCTGTCTATAATATACCGTTGCAAGCATAGTGAAGAATATATGTAAAGTTAATGAAGCATTCCAGAAATGTGGTGTGATGATTTTGTAGTTGATGTAAAATATATTTACTGCAGTTTTTAGTTATATCTTGTGCCACCCCATTAGGTAAATAGTATTATAATCAATATCCAGGATTTTGTGTAAAATAAATTTACCAAAGTGCACGCATATATTAAGTGCATTACTGTACTTACTTGTTGTACTATATGTTGTCCTTATGCACTTGTCGGAGGACTTAGGGCCTTTGGAGAGCACACTTCCAAGAAGAATTATGAGGCGAATGCAGAAGTCAGAGCGGTACTAGCGTGGTATTCGCCTCATGAGACAGAGAAAAACACTGAAAACCTCAGGTGGGATGGCGGACATAAGCAGTTGTCATACAATTGGTAGACATTCGTTAGTGCGTGTAGCGTGGCATTCCTCTTAAGTTTTGCTCTTGTTTTTCAAACTTTTAAATACACACTTAACAGTCTTTTAGTATACTAAAAATTCACACTCCAGTAGTCTGTGCGTACACATCCTCATCACTTACTATGATAAACTATAGTAAATTATGAGGATGCGTACGCACAGACTACTCGAGTATGAATTTTTAGTATACTAAAAGACTGTTAAGTGTGTATTCAAAAGCTCGAAAAAAAATGGCAAAAATTAAGAGGAATGTCACGCTACACGCACTAACGCATGTCTACCAATTGTATGACAAATATCTAACTAGACATGTCTTATATATGTGGCATACGTATAAGGGTAGGGCATATAAACCTGTAGTATACGTCTATTATATGTATTCTAGCTTAATTTTTCATATCTATTAGATGTATGGAACGTCTAAATCATATCTCTATTATACATATATTATACGTGTTTGTGCTATGTGGGTTGTCACGTTTTAATCCCGAGTTGTCAATATTATAAAGATCCTGTTTATTTTAAGGAGAGCTTCATTAAAAACACTAATTAGTTCGAAAGAACAAAATCAAAGACTGAAATAGCCAAAACGAAATGATTTCAATGAAGAAAAAAGTATTAAGTAAAATCCAATTTAGAAAACATCAGTAGTTTTAAACCTACAACATTACGTCACTAAACAAACCCGATAAACCCGTCTTAACAATTTTGTAAATATTACGACACGAAAAACACAAAGATATAAACATTAAACAGGATGAATTCGAATGTTTATTTATGGTCTTTAAGCATCTCAGGCTCAGATTGGAATAGGCTGGGAGAGAGGAAAGTGGAAGATAGTTGGTTACGGCCTAGTTTGTAGGTACCATCCAAGGATTTAAATGGAGTGACTGAGGAAAATCCTCAGTCAGGATAGGTGGTCGCTATGATCTTCCCCAGGACCTTCTGATTGCTAAGGAAACGCTTTATCAACTGAGCTACGGCCGCTCGGTACTAAACAATAGAACATCTAGAAAGTTTAACATATCAACTATAATAATGTTGACTTTTATCGATAACCTTCTGAATTTCAAACCATTCATCGTATAACGCGCATCCTAAAATTTCCCAGAGATTTTACCCCAATTTACAACACATTGCATGATAAAAAGCACATTTAGTACACTTTGTAGTACTTTCTAGAAGCTAATTTTAATCACTTAACAATGTACAAAATGTGCAAAGAAACTGTACAAAATATTATTTAGAAATGTTCCGTAAAGTACACAAAATGTGTATACGGAAAGATATTACTAAGAAAGTGAAAGTTACTTTTGTTTAGTATTTTTAACACCTTCTGAAACTACCGAATGGTGTTTAATCAATTACGAATACTATGTGTGTACTTTTGTATATACTTTTATCAAAACATTGTTCATAGATAGATTTATAAACTAATTTCTTAGGTAAAATTACAAACCCTCTGTTTTTAATCTCTTTAATTTTTCCGTTTACATCGTTCACGAATTATGACATTTAATCTCCCCCCTTTTCTGCTTTCCTAAAAACAAAAAGGTGATTAGTCTCCTCGCTGAACGGAAAAGAAACTTTCATCTGATTTAGGTGCCGAGGGAGAAATTAGAAAGTAGCTAATTGCTTCTGTTTGACAAGATAAATGTGGCTTCTAGGAAGAGGACAGAATTCAACGAAGAAAACGTAGTAAAACTCAGGAAAGTTTGACAAAGATCCCGCACAGGTTGAGAGTGACAGATGAATCCATCAATAGATGGAAAAGCACTCCCTCTTCAAATGTGAATATAAATATTTGAACAGTTTTCTTCCTTTTTCCCTTCACACTTCCTTCATATATGATTAGATTTTCTCCTCACTAGATGGCATAGCGATATATCATGTGGAAAAGGAATTATTTTAGTGATATTTGACATTTAAGAGTTACAACCCAATAGAAGAGTAGGTTTTCCAATATGAATTCTACGAGTTATGTTTCCACTTCAATTTTCTTTTATTTTGAAATAAAGACTGTAATCTATCAGTGTCCCATTCCAGCAGATTATACGAGAAACTATCTGCACCTGAGAGCCAAAACTGCGTAAGTCCAATTTTGGCCAAAACTTAATATGGTTTTGTACAGTATTTAAAATGCCTCACAAAATGGCTGCATGATTCTTGTCGTAAATATGTTAAATAAAGTAAAAAAATAAGTATATTATGTAGTTCATCCATTTAGTTTCTTTGTGAAAAGAAGTAGTTTCTTTTTTTTCTCGAAAACATGGATTTGTGACTTAGTTGGCTCTGAGGTATAGATATAATATCGCAAACGGCAATGCTTCCCTCAAATTAGCAACAATGCGGCCAATGAGACTAATTGCATTTGCCTCCATGGATTGAATTTGATTACTATCGCTACGTGTATAGAATTCTGCGGGAAGCCGTACTCACATGTTGCAGTATCTGTGTTCACGTACATATGCGTGTATCTGACAGCCATAAGGACTATATGTCTTTAGCAGGGATTTATTGGACCTGGTAGTTAACATAGCCGTAGAAATAATTTATGCAGGAGGGGAGAAAGGTAACAATCGTGTTTAACCTGCCATCTACAATATTAGTTAATAACGAGGTCATGGCGCTAGAAATTATCGTGGAAATCTTTAACTAATTGTGTTTTCACATAATTATCAAACACCTTGAAGCTTTTTGAAAGTATAAAATTATATTTCGATTCAAATTTTGTACCTTGCTCTTGGATTTTTAAAAAATAGATGTGTATGAATTTTTAACGCTTCTTTTCGTAGTATTTTGTGAACTGCGATCAGTGTTATCAGGTTTCTGTCGCAATATTTCCCTCAAAATACTGAAAAATTTCCCGATTTTGTAAATTTTTTCCCTATTCTAAGTTTTCTTTAAAAAGAGAATACTGGAAATTAAAACAAAAAGTAAAAGATTCAACAAAATTTTCCGATGTTTAATTATTCTTTTCTTTTAGCTTTCTTGGGGCCCAGATTTTCCCGTTTCCCGGGAAATTTACCTCCACCTGACAACGCTGACTGCGGTAGCCGTGTGGTCTTAGGCGTTAAGCCATCAACTCCAACGTTGTGATTTCAAATCACGCACTGAGCATATATATACTGTGTGTGTTAAAGGAATATCAGTTGAAATCAGTAAATTTATAAAGAAGTAGACGAGTGGATATGAAAAAAGGTGCCTCAGTGGTAGAGCGCTCACTTCTGGTGCTTGAGTACGCTGGTTCGAACCTAGCTTATGCCGTGTGAGTTTTGAGGCAGACAAACACCGTGTGCATGGGTTTCCTCCGGGCTCTCCCGTTTCCTTCTACTTTCTCCACGTCACCAATTCTCCCATCATTATTCATACGGCCTGAGCCAAAGATGCCTAAAGGCCTTAAAATGAAATTCGTAGCACCCTAAATTACTTAAATCTATTTTATGTAAAACGTAACAATTTAACAAGAAGATCACCTGATATATGACTCTTTACCACCAATCATCATCCTGCATCAAAGCTTATTTGATACCGGGAGGCAGGAATTCTACCAGGATTTTCAATTAGGGGGTATAAGGTCAAAATTGGAAGGTTGAATGTAGAGTTTTGTGCTTTTTTAAAGTAAAAGGTTTTAAGCTGGGGCGCGTACTCGAAAAGTTTGAGGGTGACACCCTTACTCTAGCAGCACAGAATATTGGACAATATCGCCCAATCGTTTAAGGTTTCACACAATTGACCCGACATCCTGTGCTGTTAATATATCATCGCAGGCTTATTGTAGTAGAGAGAGGGAAGTGTCATAATTGAGTCTCGTGTCAGGAAGTAGTGCTTAATATTTAATAAACGGGAAGATAAATGTCACGGATGAAATCAAACAAAGAATTCTTGTCATAATTAAGAAGAACGGACACCCAACAACGGTAAAAAGTGCTCGAAAAATATTCGTAAAATTCTTGTATAATTCTTTACCACATTGTTACTAAACATCTGGACTCTACACAATACAGAACTCCACGGACTGTACGACTCACCTGATGTAAAAATAATGAAACCGCGATGACTTAGGCCATGTAGCTCGGATGGTGAATAAGCGAAGATTATATTCCATTGTGGTTGGAAAACTGGAGGGAAAGAGGCCGTTGGGAAGACCGAGACGTCGTTAAAATTACTTTCTCTCAAAATAACTAAAAAATAAATACTTCCTTGATTAGATAAGAACAATCTGAATATAACAAATCTAAACTTTCTTTTTCTGTAACAAATGGAAAATTAATTACTGAATTGCTTGATAGGATTTCGGGATATTTAGCAACCTTTGTAACAATTAATTCTGCGTCTGAATTAATTACTATATATGACCTATCGAAGTCCTTGGAAGTATCCGTACGAATTCTGAGACAGAGACCCCGTGTTTTTAGGAAATTTACTTCTAAAGCACTTGACTTCATGAACATAACTAACCGTGAAATTGGGAACCCAATTTACTAAATTACTAGGATCTCTATCTTCTACGTGTTCTACAACTACTGAACACACACGGTTAGCGATCCACAACACTAATACACCTACTGTGATACAAGACAGAAAACACCACTGGGCTCGCATTCCAATTTCACTTGTTCTAATAAAATCACTAGCACTCTGAAAGCTATAATACAAAAGGTCACACTTTGAAAAGGAATTCACTTTTCATAAAATTAACTACTTGAATATTAATACCATATGATATAAATTGAAAACGATTAATATACGCCATTGCACTGTCGATGGCACAATCATCACCAACCTAACACCGACAGTATTCAACAAACCATCACCGACCGCATTCTTAAGACCAACTGGCTTCCTATACACACCGTTACACCGACGCTCACATTTCCCGCGTCGTGAACTGTATTAGCTAATCAAATTAAAGGTAAGGCTCAATACAAATAGCCAATCAAAATTAACTACGACTTGAAAATTTAAACTAAAGACTGACCAATAGCCAAAGAGTAGACAACCTTGAGTAGCCATTTTGGAGATAAAAAAGATCTTTAGAAATATAAAAAAAATGTTACACATTACAAAAACTCTAGTCAGACTGATTTAATCATTTCATCAGCTACAAATAGTTTGTACCTCGGTAAGTAAACATACTACAAACAATAATTTTCTTCGACAAAAACATAAATATTTAAAGAATCATTATTGAAAAGGGGAGGGCACAGATCAATATAGATAATGTCGCAAGAAACCCTGCAGATAGGCATTTGTTAATTCAAAAGAGAACATTTTTTTATCGTTCTTAGATATTGAGCGAGAAATTTAAAAGAATTAGCAAACACAAGCACGTGACATTGAGATAAAAACTGATTTTGGAAAGAATTGTTACGATTGGAAAATGGCTATACACCTCTTTCCCCCCATACACCTGAAACTTTACCCTCGAGAACATGTTTTGCATCAAGAGTCACTTGCCTTTCCTAAGCGATATGCAACAGGGTGATACGAGCTAGTAGTCTTGGTGCTATAATTCACAGGATAACAATAAGTGAACACGATAAAGGAGAATTTTACTTCTGCTTTTGATATTGGAAAGAAAAAAAAGCGAAAATCGAATAAACGCTATTTAACGTGCACTTAATACAGAAGAAACTGTATTCGTTAGAAGAAGTTTAAGTTACTAAATCGCAATTTCGTTTTATGACGCGTACGTAGAAACCTTTAGAAATATTTTATAGGCACTCCGTTTGGTTATGAAACTCGCTATTAGCTTTGGGAAATCGTTTTATAGGCAAAAACGCTTGGGTCTAAGTGTTAGAACTATCCAACCTATAACACAATTAATGAGTCCCTCTCTCCCAAAATCAATTACAGTGTGCTTTCTCGTGAGTGACTGAAAGGCTCCAGTACGAATAGACAAGTAAATTCAGAATATATTTGTTTCATTATGCACTAAGCGTATTCAATGTATATATATATAAAAAAACAACTAAATAGTTAGT
The DNA here is from genome assembly GCA_022664845.1 of Lepisma saccharinum. Taxonomy (NCBI): domain Eukaryota; kingdom Metazoa; phylum Arthropoda; class Insecta; order Zygentoma; family Lepismatidae; genus Lepisma; species Lepisma saccharinum. The sequence continues at coordinate 163,054 of JAGDQP010000237.1, forward strand.
AATTTCGTTTAGAATTTTGAAATTTCGAATTTAAACCATGGATTTAGTACGGTTTTACGCACATTATTCAGAATGCTTTTTAGAAGGGAGGGGGGCACACGTAGTTCATAAATAATCCGTTAAAGTTGGGGGGAGGGGTCTCTCGAGGATTTGGGCGTGGGGGTCTAGCAGAATCACTCTTCCTTTCCTTTTATTCCCGTTCTTTTCAAAGCTCTACTTCGAAACGATAAGAGAGAAGATTCGTTTCTGAAGGATCACATGTACACACTAAATCAAAAGAGCGGAATTTTCACTCTTTTTAGATGGAAAAGCGGGACCGCTCCTTTTCGATCGAAAAAGAGTGGTTTCTAACAAAACATTATTGCGTTGGATGGAAAATGTACTCTTTCTAGATGGAATTTCGCTCTTTTCGATGTAATTTATTTTTTCACTCTTAAAAGAGCGGTTTTCTATTGAGTCGTCAAAGGTGAAAGAGCGATTTCTCATCTCTTTATAGTGATTTGGTGCTTCAATTTCTCATCGTTTAGGAGTGAATTTTCTCATCTTTGTAGATCGGTTTGAATTCCACTCTTTTTAGAGCGATTTGCAATGCATCATGGGCATGGCTACTAGTCAACATTGGTCTTCGCCATTTGTAAAAGCAAAGGTTATCGAAAGACTAAGCTATACTGTGAAATTTATATCGTTATGTATAGTTAAAAATGAGAAAACAGAACTTTAAAACTTTTCTGTTAGCAAAATACACCAAAAAACGCCAGGAGTAAGATGTGTACGTACAAGAAATCTTTCAACGTAGTAATCAAGTACCTGACGAGACGAACGGTACCGGGTTCAAATCTTTTCCAGGTTTAGCTTTATTTTACTCATTTTCATTCACAAGTACAGTACTTTTCTTTTTAGTACATAGGAATTAATGCTCCCTTTCGCACTTTTGTACATTTTATTGCGTCGTTTTCATGTTCACAAGATGTAAATTGTATCTGAATAGATGGAAATTCATCTATACAAATACAACATCTAGGTTTCCATTGAAATAGACTACCACAGATTTTCGCTCTTTTTTCGAGCGGAAATTTCTCATCTTTGCTCCGATGAAAATCCGCTCTAAACGAGCGGTCACTTTTCCCGCTCGATTTGAGCGGAATCCGCTCTTTTGATTTTAGTGTGTAAAGACGAATCAATGACAAAAACAAATCGCAAATAAAGTGAAAAGATAGATCAGTGAAGAAGGCACCTAATGACATTGCTACTTAATACAGTTCTTTGTGGTATTAACTCGTAATTTAAATGATACTAATTTTGAACAATTGAAAACTTTGAGTTGAAGAACGATTCTAAGAAACCTAAAAAAAAATTCGCTATGAAAATGGTCACTAGATGTCAATCTAGGAAGAAGAAATGAACTTAACTTCATACCATTCTGAACAACATGAAATATTCTACAAACACTATTAAACAGAATATTGATAATATTTCCTGAAACGGAAAGAAATTAATTATTCTTCGTATACAAACACTCCGTTTTATTTTGTCACTGAATGCAGTTTATTTATTGGCGATGAATGAGCTTTTTAGGGTTTTCTTTTCTATATAATTTTCATGATTGAGCTAGAATTTTTCATGTTACCCAGTTCTCTCATTAAGAATAAGTTATAATTATAGAATTATGAAAACACTAAATACTAGAAACACTAAATTCCTAGTATAAGTACTACAATATTGAACAATCTTTTACAAATTGGTAAAAAAAAAAAGAACCTCGTTTGGGATATTCGCTGGATATTAATGTTTCTCGTTAGCTTTCCTGTTGAAATCGCCAGGTGATTATGAACGGTCTAGCATTTAGTAAAGATATTTTTGTAAAATCCATATAATTTGACCTATTTTACAAAACAAATTCAATTTTGCGGGCTCCAAATCCCCTAAATACGTTCCTGGCGAGGCGCTGCAGTGTGTCAGTTGACGCTACAGCTCGGCAGTGTTTCATTCAAGGACGAAAGTGAAGGAGAAGTGACTTCCGTTGATTGAATCATAAAAAATACATGTTTAGTACACTCCGACCAATATTCCAGCCCCCTATCTCAGTAATATGAGCAGCTATTTTTTTTATATTACCTCTCTACCAAAATACCCTATCAGCAAGCTTCGTCGGGCCGGGGTAGGGCCAACCGTATCCCAACCATTTCGCGGTTGGCCCAACTTTCGCCCGACGAATTTTGCTGATAGGGTAGATTCTTGTGGGAAATTTTCAGTGTAGGTTTCTCATTGATAGGCTTCTGTAAACAAAAGAGTATATACTTGGGTTCCATTACTGTTCGTGTCCGAGATACATTGGTCGTATCAGGCAAATGCTGGGGTGGTACCCCGACTAACGCCGGGGTCTATTTTTTCTAAATCCTTCCCTGGTTGTGTTAGTTGTTGAATATCTAGCGAAAAGACGTTCTCTGACCTACATCTGGGATTTGTTAAGTAAGCGAATAAATATCAACATATTTTTTATTATTCTTCGATAACTTGTCGGGTCAGGGATAAGTAAAATTAGAACAGAAATGAAAACGTGATCCGCGAATGTAGTGCGAGAGATCACGTTTTCATTTACATTGTTCGAAATCATAAATGAAAACGTACTGACTCATAGAAGTACCAGCTGCAGAGCGACAGAGGGCAGACTTGCTGTCACAGTGCCCTCTGAAAACGTCTGGTGACGACTGTAAATGCTGTAGAAGTCACCAGACGTTTTCAATCTATGACTCACGGGCCAGCCGCGTAACGATTTTCACTGGGCCCGAATCAAATCCAAAATTAGTTACTGTATTCTACATTGGATCTAAAAGAAAGTAATTTTAAGCACAAGAACCAATTTGGTCCTTGAATATTATACAAGCATATACGCACTATTTTGTATTAAATTTCTTGTTACTAATATAACTTGAAAAAGCGAGCCGTCGTAGCTCAGTGGTAGAGTGTTGGCGTAGCATTTGGTAAGTCCTGGGCTCGATACCAGCGGCCGATCATCCTGACTGAGGTTTTTCCAGAGTTTTCTTTAGTCACACCAGGCAAATGCCGGGATGTCACCTTCAACATTTAGAACAGAAATGAAAACGATTTGCCGGATTTATGCGTCTAGGCGCCCTAACCCCATGACTTCCAATGCTCTCCTTTTCCTTCCCCCGTCCTTTTCCACTTCCCACCTTCACATTGACAAATTACAGTCCTCAGTCCCCTCGACATCCAATAATAATTATTGTCATAACGAGAAAATAATTATTTAACTGCTAATGTAAGTTCAATATTATTAATAATGGCGTTAAATATCTAGTCCTACAATGAGCAATTTTAATTAAATTACTGTAGTCTTCTTTGTGGAAGATATGTTAATTATAATGAACAAAAAGGTAATACAAACTATTTTTATTTACAGTAAAACACTTTAAAGTAAATTAAACAAAAAACATGAGCATTAATGGTAGATAAATACAATTAGTAATTATTGTCCATAAAATAACATTTTATTTACCTTCAAGATAAATTTCGGTACATTGAATACGTTTGCAGCTCTCTTTCAATGTTGGACATAATCTCCGTGAATATATCTCCTGAAGCCATCAAGTCAAGTTAGAGAGAAAAAGAATACTTCTTTCTGCTATCATAAAAGTTAGATTAGGATTCTTTTTTTCTTTTTTTTAAAAAAAAGATCTTTAGCCATCTTTGGATCAGATCGGGATAACGTATGCGAGGTATAGGGTCTTAGTTAAGGTACCTTCCTGGGGTTTCTATGGTGAAACTAAAAGATAACTCTGGAAAACCTCATACGATCGGTAGCAGGATTCGAACAAACGGTACCTACCCATTGCGGACCGGAAAAGACAGCTTAGGAAAAAAGATGTCAGTTTTCCGCTTATAAAAATATCTAGCGTAAATTACGCCTTCATGCATATGTAGTGCCTCAACACAAAGTATCTCTTGTTCATTGCCAGGGGTATAGATGACTCCCACACCCTATATTTATTTAAGTCCTTTAGGCATATTTGACTCAGACCGAACGAATGATGATGAGAGAATTGGTGGAATGAAGAAAGTGGGAGGAAAGGGGAGAACCGCGAGAAAATACAAAGTCCTACAAAGCCTACGTGGTATGAACCGGGATCGAACCGGTGACCCCACACACCAGAGGTGAGCGCTCTACCGCGGTCCCCCACACCCTATATGTAATATTGACTAAAAATGATTATTGGTGTGCACAGAGCCAAAAATAGGAGTAAATATTATTCCTAATATAAGCACTGATGTCTTCTTTCTACTCCTAATGGAAATTAACCTATCTTTAAATTACCTGAAGTCAACTATGTACACTTCAAAAAATAGCTGTGTTAATTCAACACAATACGGTGTCCCAACGTGACTACCACTTTTGTGTGTTAAATCAACACAACACACGGTGTTGATTTCTGTACTGTGAAAAAAAAAGTTACGGCTGCAGCTAGATTTGAACATGGGTTGCTCAGTAGGAAGTCGAGTGTCTTACCAACATGGCTAATTCGTCAGACAGAAAATGCACTAGATGCAAACGATATTTAGTGAACAAAATTTGAATTAAACGATTATACTATAGATTTAAACAGTATATGGGATCAAATATATGTTGCTGAACCCCAAAACAAACTAAGTTACTTGTACGGCTTATCCCATGGTTTAATCACTTCCTATTTGTCAATTGAGAACCAAAATTCCATTCATTGAGAATATTCTATTTCTATGAAAGCAAGCAAGATGGCGACAGCCAAACACTTGAGCAGCATTACTGCTTTCTTATCGTAACAACACGTCAAATGCTGCGCTTGCTTTCATAGAAATGGAACATATTCTCAATCAGTGAGGATTGTGATCCCTAATTGACCAACGTAAAAGTGATTAAATCATGGCATAAGTCGTGAGAGTAACTTTGTGTGTGTTTGGGATTCAGCAACATTTTTTTAACCTCTATATTGTTTCAATCTAGTGCTTTTTCTGTCTGACGATTTAGCGAAGTCAGTAAGACGCTCGACTTCTGACTGAGCAACCAATGTTCAAATCTAGCTGCAGCCGTAACTTTTTTCTCTCAGTACCGAAATCAACACCGTGTGCTGTGTTGGTTTAACACACAAAAGTGGTAGTCACGCTGGGACACCGCTTGTGTTGAATTAACACAGGTATTTTTTACTGTGTACGAGGAGTCGATCAGGACAAAAGTAATGGTTTTTGGTTCTCCCCCTACGTGTTGCTTAATGTTTTTTGTTAAAAAAAATTTTTCGTGTCACGTTTTAAATAACAATTTCTAATTTTTCCTTTTAAAGTTCGCCCTTGTAAATGTTGCGCCCCTAGGCCCGGACCTTACGGGCCTAGTGGTAAATCCGGTCCTGGCCGACACCTTCCCAAATCCTTTCTCCTTCCCTATCCCGGCCTCAGAAGCTTAAAGGCCATAAATAAATAAAAACAACTTGAAAAATAGTTACTATTTTAATATTACTATAGTATTTTCGAGTTGATCCTTTACAAAGAGGTCCTAGTCCTCTTCCTGCTGAACTAATTTGTCCCGCTGACAAAAGAAAAAGGTTGGAGGCCCCTGCTGTAGAAGATGGTGTAACGTTACCTTTAGACAGGCGATTTTGACACATGTGGTAACTAGTGTTAGTGATTGGTCAAATATGTGAGAAATACCGCAATTTCTACACATGCAGAGTATGCAGATATCCTATTTGTGTATTTTTACTGTAATGGTAGAGCCAGGGCAGCCGCTGTCGAATACCGGAAACGATATTTGATGCGCCGAGTACCGTATTGAGTTGTGTTTGTAAACGTCTTTTCCTTATTGCAAGAATCCGGGCAATGTCGGAAAACGCAGCAGCACGAAATGTGTCCATGGTACAGCTCAGTAGCACATTGGCTAATTTTCTTACGTATGACGCACATTTCATTTAGATAATTTGTACAACTTTCACTTACAAAGTGCCCAACGTATGGTCCAAGGGAGTAGCAACAGGTGTCTTCAATTTTATCTCTGGTTACGCTATAACGGACAATACAGCATCTCTGACTATTCACTAATGAGGCTACTTTAACCCCGAACCGCATATACTGTACAAGAGATATGTATTTTTGGGACCACACAAATCCACATGGCACTGTCGTATCCTCGTTCCAAACAATTTTCTGTCAATGTGATGAAACATACTTGATATGCTACTTGTCCTAGTGTTCTACGATGAACATTTGACTGACAAAAGATATCCACGTTTCTTGGAGTATGACATATCGCAACTGTTTGAAGATGGCATCAGTGCACCACCGTTATCTAGCATATGAGTCGCAAGTTTCCTAACCTGTGGATCGACCGTTGCGGTTGTGTTACCTGGCCACCTAGGCCTCCAGATCTCATGCTTTTGAAGGGGGATGGCTTAGATGGGAGGTGTATCGCTTCAATAATTGATGCTATTACCCACATCAAGGAACATCGGGATACCATTCGCGAAGCAACTCTTCATATTCTGAATCGCGTTGAAAAGTGTATTAAAGTGGACGAAGGTATTTCCGAAAACCATTTGCACCATATTTTTTGCTGCATCGCGTCGCCAGAATTTTCAGGTCAGCTTTGTACTTTCATTCCTTTGTGGCTTTTTTGGTGGTGTAAAATCATAGTATGTCTGTACCAATTCGGTATAGGACCCATGTTCGTATTAACTCCCCCCCCCCATCCCTTAAGATAGTGGATTACTACCATCCCCGAAATGCGGCAGATTGCTCCTGAATAACTGTATATTGTTAATGAAGACACTTATATATTTTAAAACTATAAATAAGAATCTATTCACTTGGATTTACTTATTTGCTAATTTCTCTGTGGGTCATTCCATATCAAATCAACCAATGATTTGGAACTTGAAGTCTCGGAAATCCAATGTGTTTTGGTGCATTAGTATACATCCGTGAAGTTGCCCCCCCCCACATGCGCACTAACGATCACTTATAGTGCATCCGTTAGTGCTCCTAACTGCTACCAATTAATTCGTTAGTGCTTCAAAATTACGGCCAGAATTAACAAAAAAGTGCGGGGGGACAACTTCACGCCAGCCCCCCCCCCCAGCGAAGCACTAACGTTGAAACCTAGCGCGATCGTTACTGCATCCTTAGTGCTTCATTATTAGTTGAGATATAAACAACGAAAGTGTGTTTTTTGTTAATTCAGGCCGTAATTTTGAAGCACTAACGAATTAATTGGTAGCAGTTAGGAGCACTAACGAAGCACTAACGGATGCACTATAAGTGATCGTTAGTGCGCATGTGGGGGGGCAACTTCACGGACGTCATAATATTGGTAAGAATGAGAAATACAAAATTTCATGTTTTTGTCACTTTTGGGTTTTGAGTTATAAATTGTTAAGAATAATAAAAGATCGACTGATTTTTGACACGTTTTGAAACTTTTAAAATCCCGAAACTCAAAAACCATTGTCCTAGGGAGTTCAAACTATTTGTTTCAGAATTTCAAGAGCTGTAATTTGATATATTACTTGACTTTCTTAGACCAATCTTTAATTTTTTGTTTTCAAAATTAAAACAAAACTTGTTTTTTCAAAACTCAAAATCAATTTTAAAAAATATGTATATGTTCAATTTACTTTGCCAAAAGCCATTATGCGTACTGCCGTTTAAGCTAATTAATACGTTATGCATAAGTACCTGTGTATTTCTGTTAGAATTTTCCTTTTAAGATGATTTCATACCGCCATGAATTTGTCACATACATTCTAATCAGAAGCACATTCAACATTTCTTTAAAGAAAAAAAATCGATTTTGAGTTTTTCAAAAAACAAGTTTTGTTTTAATTTTGAAAAATATAAAGATTGATAATAAAGTTAAGTAATATATTAAATTACAGCTCTTAAAAGTCTGAAACGAATGGTGCAAGTTTGAACTATCTAGGACAAATAGTTTTTGAGTTTTGGGCTTTCAAAATTTCAAGACGCATTTAAAATCAGTCGATTTTCTTTTTTTAGTTTTGACCATTCATAACTAAAAAACGAAAGTTACAAAGACATGACATTTTGTATTTTTGATCATATTGATGCATAGAACACAATTACCAAATATCACACATATTGTAAAACCTAAGGTCTAAAATTGATGACCTGAATTGCAAAACATCCCAAGTCCACTTTTTCGTATTTTCATTTTTTTTTCTGATCGTCTGCATCTATGTTCCAATGGCTATCCACTTGCATAATTTTACATCCTAACTCCAATTCAAAACCCTCTTTCAATACAAAATAAGTTCATCTGGATAGAATAACATCCCAAGTCCTTGGTCTGTCTCTTGTTCCTCCTGAAAAAATATTTCGGTGGACTTGGGAGGTTTTGCAATTCAGCTCTTCAATTATATTTTTAAAGAAAAATATTGTAACCAACAATCATTTCAAAATTACCCCTCTAAGTAACCACTAACCAACCAGTTTACCTAAATCAGACCTTCTCAATTAAATATTTCAGTGAGACACCTTTAATTATTTTACATTGGTATAAAACTTATGGAGACCTCTAATTAAGAACTATTTCAAATAATACTTTTATTTTTATTAAAAACAGGAAGGAGTAAATCTGAAGTGTTTTGTAACTTTCTGTAGAATCGTCAATAGTTTGCAATGCGATGGCATTGCCACCTAGTGGGTGAAGGATTAGATCGACTTCGCCCCTCGTAGCCACTACACGAACTACCAATATCCTTCCTAATAAAGCGCGAAATTTAAAAGAATTAAACCATCGATTTATTTAGTAACAATTGATTATTTTTGTTGATTTTCTTAGGTGTAATTGTTTTGATGCCTGGCTAACGGAAATATCCATGAGAACCGGATATGACGAGCGGGCCAGTGCCCAGAATAGAGATGGCTTGGCCTATATTGTCGGACTAGCTATTTTTAGACCTAACTTATACTATAGGAAAAGTCAATTACATAACTTACTTCTTATTTTAAAAGATAATGCCTAGATAGTATGCCAGCTTGCAACAAGGTTGTCAGTCACTTGTTTTAACCGTGTCATTGTGTCAAACTTCATAATAAACGAGCATGAAACAAGCTTATTGGAACAATGTAAGTGGTTTGGTTATTATAACTAATCTAATTCAAGCTTGTTGGAACAAGCAGTCATATGAGGAAGCTTGTCAAACTTTAAATTTATTAGAATTTTGTTTCGTTGCACTTATGCTGTCGTGCCAGAACTGTTTCGCAGTAGGCTAATCTTCACCAGTTCCCATCCTTTTGGGTTTATGCCAATTCCCACAGGTGTCTATTGCGATCTGATGAACTTATTACAAATAGCGCTTGGAAAGTGAGCTAAGACGTGTGATTCCGTGGTCTGGTGACTACAGCATCGGGTTGGTGTTCCAGTGAACCTCGGTTCGATTCCCATCAAGGGCAACGTTTTCATTTTACTTTCTTTTCCTATCAAGATTATTTCAACGTTGATTCTTGGCTGAATATGCTAAGCTTGCATTAAGTTGTCCCACTTGTCAAAGTAAATTTGATTAAGTTTTTAGTCATATCAAAATTGCTATGTGGGTTCTTATTTGAAAGAAATACGTTGTGAACATCTCTCGTTACTCCAACTGCACCCACTTGGTGTCATTTTTAAACGAGAAATATATACGGAAGAGATTTTAACGACATTGCGGTGCTGGAAGCAAGGTTCGAAGATCAAGTTAGTAGACTACTCCTGTTAAGATGTAATCAGAAAATAATTCTCACTTTGATTGCCATATTAACTTTTGAGATTAGTTAATAAATAAAGCTCTAAGCAGACAATAAAGTGTCTTATGTACGTTCTCTACTTATATATTAACTACTCAGTCCTTTTTTTTCTGGATGAGTTCCAAAGTACTTGGAAATGCATTGAAGTTTCTTTTAGATGGCTCTGTGAAGCTGACCTCTAGCCTTAAGTCTTGAATAATGAAAGAAGTTACTCGACACGCAACAATATCTCAGACCCTTTTGCGCTCTTGGGAACAACCGTTGGTAGTCTGGGGCATTTATTACTTGTGTCCAAACACAACAACTCTATTTTGCAAGTCTTTAGATACTCTCTCTCTCTCTCTGTCTCTGTGTTTGTGTGGGGGGGGAGGGGGGGGGGGGGGGGTAAGAAAGTTTTAATGGAACCTCTGAGAATACTTTCTATACGGTCCTAAGATCTGCATTTGAATTTCTTATGCCTTGTAAGCAAGCTAAAATAAACGAACGTTCAATGAACTCAAAAACTCACAATATGACAGATCTATTTAATTTTGAGGTTTTCTGTGACCCACATGGAAAGCAAGCTTATGAAAAGCTTGAAAATTAGTTGATTTGCGCTTGTGTATTTACGTTTGGTGTAACAAGCTTGATTTAAGTTTGAAATTAATTTACCAACTCGATATTGCAAGTTCGATATAAGCTGAACGTAGACAGTTGAGTTGGTACATTTGTCCTCATAGTAACCTGCTTCACGCTTCTTGTAACAAGCTTGATATAAGCTTGTCAGGTACCAACTACTAAGTATGATTCAAGCTTGAATCAAGCTTTATGCAAGCTTATACACTTGACATGGTAAGCTTACAATAAGTTTTAAATCAAGCTTACTTTGCTATCGCTGTGATGTCTATGGTTTCTTCTGTTACCTATTCTATGAGAGGTCTAAGTCAACTGAAGGTATCTCGTTGAAACTCTGTGTTCATAGAAATTGTGATGTTATTTACAGAAAATATAAAAAAATACCAACGTAGTGAACTTATTACGAGGGTTAAGTAATAAGTTATTGCAACTGTTTTTTTTTCTTTCGAATGGGAGATACCAAAGAAAAAAAGTTGCCATGACTTATGACTTAACCCTCGTACATTTAACGAAAATGTCATACAAACCTGCTATTAGAAATTGGTGATGCTGTCACTTATGAACTGAATTGATTTATTTTTGGCCTTTAGGCAACTAAGCCTCATGTCGGGGGAAAGGATGCGGGAAGGAGTTGTCTAGAGCTTAAGTTGAAGGTACCATCGCGGCATTTTCCTGCTATGATTGAGGACAACCCGTGAAAAAACTTGTCAGGATAGTCGAACCCAGGAACTCCCGAATGCGAAACCAACACTCTGCCAACTAAACTACGGCAGCCCGGGGATAGGTTATGAAATTTCAAACATTAGTCAAAACTTCAATAGTGATGAAATCTTTTGTACGCACAATCCAATCAGATTACGTTTCCGTATGTATTCAAGTTCATGGAACTCTGAGGTTTCGAAGCAGGTTCTGTGAGTTCTTTGATCTGTATTCATGATTACTGTACCCCCTTTTCTCTCTCTCTGTAACTTCCCTTTGATGATGCACAGTCTCTTTCGACCACTTTCTGTGTTGCTGTGATCCTGTGAACGTATGTCCTTTCCCTCCAATGATCAACGAACACAAAGAGACACTACAAAATCAAATATTTAAATTTACGCATGAGTTCAGAATGACGTCATTACTAGATTCCACATTATTGTTTACTGCGTTCACTTTAGTTCCTGGTTGAAATTAAACAAATGAACAATTCTGTGATATATTTTTTCCATATTTAAATCTGAAAATTATTTTTGTTGTTGTTTGGAAAGAAAGGTTAAAACGACAATAAATAATAAAAAAAAAATCAAAATAAAATTTTTGCTGAAGAGAAAAAAAAAAGGTTAAAACAATAACAAATATCAAAATTATTTTTGTTTAGAGAAAAGGACAAATCAATCTGATATCGAATTTTAAATTTTTGGAGGAACACGGTTGAAACAACATGTCAAAATTAAAATTTTGCTCTGCGAACGTTTGTTACTGCGGTGATGAACTTGCGAGTTCCATAAGCAATAGAGTTAGTTAGTTAGATAGATATCGATGTTTGATATTCATTACTGTTTCAATCGTTTTTCGCCGAGCAATAATTTAATTTGGACATATATTATTGTTTTAACTATTTTTCTCAAAAAAAAAAAAAATATTGATATTTATTATTGTTTCAACATTTCTTCTTCAAAGAAAAAAATAATACAAATTAGCCTGGGATTCTATATAATTTTTGAGATAGTTCTAGTGATTACACCATACTGTAGATCATGAATATAATACCTTCCAACAGATAACGCCTTTCACCCAGTACCCATTACTTTGTATATTCTTTCAGTTATTTTCAGCAATTTAAAAGCATAGGGATATTTTCACATTTTTTTAATGATCACTCTCCATAAACAAGAATCTTACTGATATCATAACTATCTTCCAAATAAACTGCGCTCAAGTTGCCCAAATTTTCATGCGCACATACTTTTTTGACACTCTAATTATAACGGAAGAAAAAAAATATAATCCTTTTCTCCCTCATCAATATGTTTGTTTGTTAATCACTTTAGAATTGAATTTCTTCAATCTATAGTCACGAGTTAGCTGTGTTATTTGTAGCTGAATTTGTTGAAGCAATAACTAGTCACGGATACCAATTGAGTTCTATTCTCACTTCCGCCAACTTTTGAGCTTCCGAGCAGGGCTACCAAAATAACTTACAGGGTACACTTAAACATATGTGAAAAAAAAACTATACAAAGGTGTTAAAATTATAGTCTAAAATGAGAAGTACGTTTTAAAGCATTAAAGAAATGCGACCTTTTCTAAACAGTCCGTAGCTGCAAATGGAATTCATGTGATTATATTCCTGAACTTTAAGTAAGTTTTCCTCATTGCTTTCTCAATTATACATCATCTCTACCTGTGTTTAGAGCTTCGTGTGCGTGTCTACTCATTATTTAACTCCCATTATCTGTATTGATCACGTTAATGACTTCTGTTAATGATAGATGATCGCTGACCAAAATCTAAATTACATGAAATGCGTCGAGATGTTCAACCGCATAGGTTGTGGGTTTTGTGGTATTCCATTGTCTCCAATATATATTGTTTGTTGTATTTATTTCCCAAATTATTTCAAAATAAAAATTAATTGTTGTCTATTGACTTACACTAATTACTGTTCTTTAACTTATTTAAAATTCATACGACTTGTGGGCTGAAAAGTACGTCATCTGTTTATTTTAGAACTATCAGCTATTAAAAACACCAGGAACAATCCACGACTCTGAACTAAATCTGAAATAAGTTTCTTTCTTTCTTTCTTTCTTTCTTTCTTTCTTTCTTTCTTTCTTTCTTTCTTTCTTTCTTTCCTTCCTCCTTTCTTTCATTCCTTCCTTCTTTCTTTGTTTCCTTCCTTCCTTCCTTCTTTGTTTCCTTCTTTATTTCCTTCTTTGTTTCCTTCTTTCTTTCCTTCCTTCTTTCCTCCTTTCTTTCCTTCCTTCTTACCTTCCTTCCTTCCTTCTTTATTTCCTTCATTTCCTTCTTTCCTTCCTTCCTTCTTTCTTTCTTTTCTTTCTTTCTTTCCTTCCTTGCTTTTTTTCCTTTTTTCTTTTTTTTTCTTTCTTTCTTTATTTCTTTTTTATTTATTTCCTTCCTTTTTCTTTGTTTCCTTCCTTCCTTCCTTCTTTGTTTCCTTCCTTCCTTCTTTGTTTCCTTCTTTATTTCCTTCCTTCTTTCCTCCTTTCTTTCCTTCCTTCTTTATTTCCTTCTTTCTTTCCTTCCTTCTTTCTTTCTTTCTTTCTTTCTTTCTTTCTTTCTTTCTTTCTTTCTACTTTGATTAAGGTGGGGCATGGAAGCTTAAAATGGGTATGGCGGACAAAGTGGCCAAGTGGTGTTTCTTTCCCTTACGTGTGCTGCACTCTAACTGCATTCGTCTAAATTACTACAATGCAACGCCTTTAGTGAACCAGTGGCAGCTGAAGCGGTTGTGATGCCAGTTGACAAAACTATTAAAATTTTAGTGTTTTTCGCTATGTACCCTAAACTCATCGAACACTTACAAAAGCGTGCAACCAGTTCCAATATGAATTGTATTTATGGCTTTTAGGCATCTAAGGCTCTGGCCATGATGGGTTTACGGAAAAAGATTCGGGAAGGTGCCGGCCAGGGCCTATGTTGAAGGTTCCATCCCGGTATTTAACTGGTGTGACTGAGGAAACAACCTTGGTCAGAATGATCGGCCGTTGAGATCGAACCCACGACCTCCCGAATGCTACGCCAATACTTTACCACTAAGCTACGACGGTTAGGTGCAACCAGTTCGACACGTCAACTATGCAATTAGCAAACAACTTTATAGGAAAATTTGCAAACCTCTTTAAATCTAAAACAAACTTGAGACGAAAGTGTTAGACACCCTAGTTGACACTTTACAAATGCACAGCAAGTTTGCCCTGTCACACTTGCTGGAAGCATACAAGAGTGGAGTGTCACGCTTGGTGCGTTTGCTGTTACTTTGTATCAAATTAACAAGTACATATTTGCCCTTCAAATTTTGCAGTATGTTTAAGTAAAAGAGAGAAACTTTGATATAACAAGCTAGAATCACGTCACCGACAAATTTGATGCAAATATATATGCTATTAGGGTGCGATCTAAGATAAGCATGACTTTACTAAAAATGTTTCCGTACAGAGAAAATTAACATTTTGCAGTTATGGTTGATCAGACTATTTGGTGTTGAACGTTAATTTTAATGAGGTGCAAAACTTTTGTTCCTGCAAATTACATCCGATCAAAAACACCAGAGGTGCAAAAAGTGGAGCCAAGTTCTTTAACCCTGAAAAGGTGTGAAATGGGAGACGGATGAGCCAAGTTCCTTGGTGACAGCATGTAACAGGAACAAAGGAACTTGGCGCGAGCTGGCAAGGTTCATGATCCTCAAGCTATAAGGGTGGTGGGGATCCTAAAGCCCACTACGTCCACCGCCACCAACCCTAAGGCTGTTGCCAGCTCGCGCCAAGTTCCTTTGTTCCTGTTACATGCTGTCACC
>JAGDQP010000238.1:0-34476 GCA_022664845.1 Lepisma saccharinum
GCTGCATCCACGAAGTGGGTTGTCCTCTCTGTCGTCTCGGTGTCCAACTGGTGTCCACAGTATGCAGGAGTCCGCAGGTGACCAGTACCCAATTTTCTGGCACAGTCAAGTTATCTGTATTGGCCCCCCATGACCACAGAAAAAACTTAACTGAAGTGGCTCTTAAAAGGGTACTGTTGCCATCCCACGACTACAGATGGTGCTGGGTGCTTCGCCTCGCTGTCGCCCGGTTTCCCGGACAGCTGCTACCGCGGTTGCCGCTGACCAAGTTCGTCGTGCCTCGACATGCTTTATCAGGACCGTCATGCCTCTGGCTGCTTCTCTCCTATCGACCATAAATGGTACACGGCTTCAACGTGCTCACTAGTGGTACTAGGTACTTCGCTTCGCTGTCGTCCGGTTTCCCGGCCAGTTGCTACTGCGGTTAACATTGACCACGTTCAACAGGTTTCCATGGTTAAATGGCCTGCTTCTTCCAGTCTTCGTGTCGGTATCAGGAGACGGCTATTCTTCGCTGGTGAATACAACCTCTTGCTGGCGTCATCACATCACGGGCGTTTTCAAAATACGATTCCATAAGCACTCAGATAACAGATCTATGTTTAAAAAAATCCCAAGTGCTAAAGTTGGTTGTGTAAATGTTCGTAAT
Source organism: Lepisma saccharinum (assembly GCA_022664845.1). NCBI lineage: Eukaryota > Metazoa > Arthropoda > Insecta > Zygentoma > Lepismatidae > Lepisma > Lepisma saccharinum. The sequence continues at coordinate 650 of JAGDQP010000238.1, forward strand.
TTAGATTGGAAATTTCTGTGGAAATCATGGACAACAGACTCAAGTCGATTGTCTGAAAAGCAATATAAATAAGTGTTTAATAAAGTGAAGTGATAAAATCTGTTTAGACCAAGATTCTATCATCATGCTAACAATAATTGCTAGCCTTGTACAGTGGTATTGTCTTGATGTGGCAAAAACAAAAGTACATATTTCCGTTATTATTATAGATTGAAGGATGCAGTTGAAGGTGTGGTGGAAGGAAATGAGAATGATACTATGCAGCTCACAGACGTTAGTTACGAGGGTCACTAGGAAAGTTTTGGGATGTGGCTAACTGGAACGTAGGGATTGATTTTTTTTTTTCGTCGTAAGGAATACCCCTCCGTTGTAAGTGGACTCAACCAGTTTCACAATAATCACGCCACTTGTTAGGAAGAGCAGGGTTGCCAAGTAGCTGCATTTGTCATCAGTTGAACTTCAGTCATGGAGTTGGAAAGGTGAGATTTTCGAGCAACGATTTTGTACGACCAAAAAAGTGGTTTCAATGAATTGCAGTCCCTTGAACTCTTGTCTCGTGCATTCGAGGACTGTGCACCATCACATTATACAGTTTTTCGCTAGTTTGCAGAATTTAAACAGGGCCGGCCATCACTCGATGGTGAGGGGCACAGTGGAAGGCGGTCCACAGTTGTTAAGGAAGAAAACGTTGCTGCTGTGGAGAAGTTGATTAGGGAAGATGCACGAGTGACCTACTGTGACATTAAGTATGCCATTGCGATTAGTTCGCTGTTTCAAACATTCTTCACATAATTGCGTGTGAGGAAGGTTTCGTCACGTTGGGTGCCCCACAACTTAACAGATGCCCAGAAGCAGACTCGTGTGGAATGGTGCCAAGACATGCTCCATAAATTTAACAATGGTGACTCTAGGAGGGTGTCAGACATAGTTAGTGGTGACGAATCGTGGATAAACCAATTTGATCCCGAGACAAAGCGCCAATCGTCTGTCTGGTTGTTTCCTGGCGAAGCAGCAACCATGAAAGTGAAGAGGTCAAGAAGTGTTGGCAAGGAAATGGTGGCAACTTTTTTCTCACGAAGTGGACATGTGGCCAGGATTCCTTTGGGAAATCAACGAACTGTTACAGCGAAATGGTATACAGGTGTTTGTCTGCCAGAAGTGTTCCAGAAAATCCAGAAGAGACGACCCAGAACTGGCTTCCGGCGAATCATGATTCACCACGACAATGCCTCTGCACATTCAGCGAACCTCGCAGTTGAATTAATTGAGGATAGTCCTGTTAAACTTCTTACCATCCACCCTATATCCGTGATCTGGCACCATGTGACTTTTTTTGTTCCCTACAGTGAAGGAGAAACTTCGTGGAAGTCGATTTCCTTTCGCTGAAGATGTTGTTAGTGAGTACAAGGAGCAGTTAAGCGCAGTGCCTGAAACAGAGTGGCACCAGTGCTTCCAGAATTGGTTAAGAAGGATGAGACTTTGTGTGGAGTGTCAGGGAGAATTCTTCGAAAAAATGTAATAGTTGGAATAAAGTTTTGCATGCCCAGAGATCCATGTCTCAAAACTTTCCTAGTGACCCTCGTAGAAGGCACAAATGGTGGGCCTTAACTTCTTTTGAATGATCTGCAGCTGTAGGAAAACACGAGGGAATTGATTATGAGTGTTGCAATACAAAGTAATTCACAATTGTGTTCTACGACCAAGTTTTTCTTTTTATAAGTAATGCAGTTCCGCCAAATAGAATTAAGGTGGGTCTCGACGGCTGTTGATGAAGTCCTGCCTTCAGTTCTAGCATTTCGTTGAAAAATTAAGGAAAACAGCATTATACGTAAAGAAAGCAATATTGCTGATGTCTTGTGGTCACTAGTTCAGTCTTCGGACCAACTCTAGTGAGTTGCACATATTCCAAACTTGTTCCTGGTCAACCTGATTGAGATTTTCTAGTGTTTTCCTCAGATTTTCGGTAGGCAAATGTCGGAATAGTATTTACCTTCCTCATCCTTGTTCCAGGAGAATACTTGCCAAGGAAGGTCATCATTTAGGTGTCTGATAGCCTAAGGCAACATGAGCTTGTTCACCCCAGATCAAATGTAATTTGGATACAGATTTTCAGGAAGTAACCAAGCGGCACGTTCTATACCGGAGAGTAATCATTTTGTAGTGTTATACATTAAATCACATGATAAATATCAGATGATGTTCATGCATTATATTTTAAACAATCTTAGATTTTTACTGCTTCGCTACATTTGCTCCGCCGAAAAGTAAGATTTTGGACACTTGGTTCCGAATTTACGCTACTTGATCCAATTAAAACAGTATTTACAGAGGAAAAGAACAGTACAACATGACTTTTTCATGAAGACTCCAAAGGTAATCAATTACTACCCTGCAACGTCTTTGGTTGATCCATCATCCTTTCTTCGACGCTGAAATATGTAACATTAACATTGTTCGTATTATCTTTTATCATTGCGGCTCAGCTTGTCTTTTGTTTATTTCTCTCCGTTTCTCTTTTTACTCTCTTGTTACAACAGCTTCGTAAACGTCCTTGTCACCATTATATTCATGAATGGCACTTCTGTCTCACCCTCTCTCATTTCTCTCGTTATTTGTCTCAGCTGAGCGACGTTTCCAATTAATGAGTTCTTGTGGCCTGTCAGAACTTTCCAGCTGGGATGTCACATTTCACGGAGTTTGAATCTTGACGAACTTTAGAAGAACGTGCAATATTGCAGTCTGAGACACACAAAAGTATCATGTCTTTGAAGCATTATTCCTCATGAAAGCGTATGGAATGTTCCCTATGAAGCATTTGTTCTTCCAATGGAAATTGTTCTACAGAGACTTGCACAACACAATCACTAGGAGAATTCATTGATGATACTTTTGTAGCGAGGAAACAAGTAAACATACGTGAAATTTTCTTTCACCTATTGTATGTTTCAATGGTTTCAATAATTCGACAGTTGACCTTGTTAATGTGGATCAGCAAATGGACCATCGATGTCCTGCCTAAGTGACAGGTACTTCAAGGTACATTGAACCTCTTCATCAATCCTAATTTTCTTTTTGTCTTAGAGTGAGATTTGTCTTCCTTAATACTATGAAGAGTTGAACTCGTCTTCTTCAGCTGTCTGTTTCTTCTTCAAGTATACATTCAATCACTTTCTATCTTCTTTATTGTCTCCATTTGTCTTTCGCTTGTTCTCCACTTCCTAATTACATATCCTGTGTGTACAGTTGATTTTTATTCATTCTCCTCCATGTTCCCATTTTCTTCCATCACTTTCCCGTAGAGTCTACGATTCAGATCCATATACACAATACTGCATACAAAACATCTCATCAGTGTTTTTGTTTATTGCTTCACCGAATAAAAATTATCTGTGATTTTTTTTTTTTTTTTTTTTTTACTATTGCTAATTCTCTCCTCAGTTTCTTTCTCACGTGTTATATCCTCACTTTGAGTAAAGAATTGTTCAAAGAGGAAAGGACCGGAGAAAAACACATCCAGCAACGCTCACTCTGTGTGACAGTCATTATATCATTGTGTGCTGGTTTCAACATCTCATGTAGTAGAGTACCTGTCAATGCGTCCTATTTTGAATGTAGAATGCCAACTGTATGAGCAGTTTAACGTGGCTTCCTTGCGTTGTATAAGTGGAATTTATATTGGGGCCTTTTTTGCCTTGGCCAACCCCATACTTCCAACATACTTGATACTGGTTTACTTTTCCTCTTTCAATTTTGAATTTTGTTGTGCCCTCATTTGTTCCAAATACCATTCCTTTCGTTCCCTTTATGTTTATCTCGTTCCATGTTCCCCACAGCCAAACACCACAAGACAACATATTTGATTTTCTTTAATCAGGATGTGTACTATGATCAGAGTTCCTATTTTAAAGAATTATCAATATCATTTTCAGACCTTCTCAGCGTATCATTTGTTGCTAGCCTCTCAAGTTGGAAGTCAATAGTCCTATCAAAAATAATTTACATGCACGGAAACGTTCATTTACCCGTTTTCTCACCAAGTAAATCAACATTTCTCAGTATGTATGCTACTAGAGATAGTGTACTCTACTTCGAACTGTACACTCAGCACTTTAATTGTCAAAAGTTAATTTGGCGTAATGGTGGAAGAGTAAAACTAAAGTCATACCGATAAAGCTTAAAATATAGGTTCCTTGCTACTTATTACAGATTGACAAAGCATTTACTATCAAAACTCCAGGAGCATACACACATTGATTAAGCGTTGTTACAAACCCTTAACTCTCGTTGAACGTTTTATTCACGCTGATTGAACGTTGATTTAAGTGCTAATTTGAGTTAATTCAAGCGCTTGATTCGAGGAAACTATGATTCAACCAAATTTAGTTCAATAAATCGGCTGAAAACAGGATATATAACGGTTTTCTCAACGTTAAATTTACGTTGTACTGCTGAGGAAATGGGAAACCAATTATCGCCTTTTTGGAGACAGAAAAGTGATTCTTTCGGTTTACCTACAGATTTTTTTTTTCTATCAATCAATTTGTTTCCGCAAGTAGACCACGTAAAACTGTTAGACCTGACCAGCATATTTAAAGAGCCTAATACTGAGAGGCAAACAGAACGAAAACAAATGGCTTCTCTAAAGCAGTCACCGAAATACCGAAAGCATATATTTGCTTTTTTTTTTTTTTTTTTAGAAACAAATAATAAAGGATAGTAAAATGGTTTCCTTTTTAACGAAAATTTAGAATAGAAAGCTAGAAAAAAGAAAATATGTTTCTGGAATAAAACAGTTCTTCTTCATCTTCTTCGTTTAATAAAATAAAATCTGAAAACGACGTTTTAAACTGAAGTGAATGATACTTCTTTAAGCACCTAAATAAAAACAACTTTTTTCGTTTGCTTCCTTTGCCCATGAGATTTATTATTATTATTATTTATCAATAATAATAGTATTATTATTACTACTACTACTGAAACTAAATATTATTATTATTAGCGGTAGTAGTAGAAGTATTCATACCTTACATTTTATTATACATAAAATTTACCTTACAACAATCAACATTAATCAAAATTTGAATAAAATCTTTAATTTTTTTTTCATTGTTACCTTTGAATTTTATAAATTAATTTACAAGACTTTACAAAATATGAACTTTAAAAAGAAATGAGGTACACATGAACATTAAAATGAAGTCCATCTTTCATTTAAGGAAGAAACACCACCCCTAATTTCTTACCACCAGGAGGCAGCGTACCAAGGATAGAAGAAACATCCCACGCTGAACGGCGATACTGATACGCTGTAATAGAAATATCTTAAAAATATTCCTTTATAAACTTCATTGTTGTTTTGGAGTGAACATAAAAACAATATATTTATAGCATTGCTATAAACTATAAAATCACTGTTTTTATTAATTAGTTTGCGGCACGGTCACTTCCGGTAACCTAAAATAGTCTATGCTCTGAGCCTGTCTGGACCCAAGGAACACGTATACAATCTGCAAAATTTGGTGGAAATCGAGAACGCATATAGATTTGTTACATACATTAATTTATATATATAGAGAGAGAGCTTATTATTATTATTATTATTATTATTATTATTATTATTATTATTATTATTATTATTATTATTATTATTATTATTATTATTATTATTATTATTATTATTATTATTCTATTAATAGGCGTGCTGAAGTCGGTGAAGTTGCCAAAGCTTCTGCTCACAAGAATAAACTAAAAATGTCTCTAAACGAGAGAACAAACTAATTACCTTAATTAGCATGAAACTAGATAGCAAGGTGGGTTGGCAGATGTATGCTATTTTCCTTTGAAGACTTTGTAATGGGTCTTGACAGGTTTACATTCAAAAGTGTTGCCATAAGTCGTTAAAAGAGAAGAAAGACCTTATGTTTCTTTCAGTTAAAGGGCATGGACAAGCAGGAGAAAATCAGGAAGTAGTTCTTTAGTTTCTACGCAAAATATTAAAGAAAAAATAATAAATTTCTTACGAAAGAAATAAAAGTTACTTTCTGTTGCATAAACTAAACAATGGGTCAATTTTCCCACCCCCATTCTCCGTGCTTGTCCCCTTGGTAGAAAAGCAGCAGTACCTTGTTTCCTTTGTCTTCGAACGCCTAAACTGAAAAACGGTCAGAACATCTACAAAAAGGGACAAATCGTGTACAGAAAGTGACAAAACGTCTAAAACCACAAACGGTCAGATTGTCGAAGTGCCAGAAAATCTAAACAGCAACACGCTTTGTCACTTTCTGTACACGATTTGTCACTTTCTATACAAGATTTGTCCCTCAGATCACCTAAGTATCAGAACGACTAAACTTCAATAATGTCAGAAAGTCTACAATAAAGGAACAAATCGTATACAGAAAGGACAAAATGTGTTGGAGTTTAGATTTTCGGGCACTTCGACGATCTGACCATTTGTGGTTTTAGACGCTTTGTCACTTTCTGTCTACGATTTGTCCATTTTTGTAGACGTTCTGACCGTTTTTCAGTTTAGGCGTTTTGACACTTCGACATTTTGGTGTAGACTCGATTTATCTAGTAATTTGTTGCACTGTCTTTTGTACTTATAATCGGTAATATAAGTTCTTTCTCTTTGATACAACTTCTTCTGTCATTTACGCTGGAATTGATGCAAATAAAACGTGTATTGTTCCAAGTACCAGAGAATAGGGTAATGAAAGGTTATTTTGGTGATTTTGGTTATTTGGTGATAATTCTTACGGGACCCATCACCGTAAAGTCCGTTTCCTTTCGAAGCTACCACGAGGTCTGTGTATTAGAACTTTAATCTTCATGGCATTCCATCTATTTTCAATTCACTATCTGTGCCATGTCTTGCTCTATGTAACAAAGATCAGTCATTGGCAGAAATCTAAGAGAAACTTTGAGTTGCAATTTACGGGTACGTTAATATTAAGTGAAATACAGGGAAAGTTTTTTTTTTTTTTTTTTTGTATGCCATTCTGTGCACAAGGATCTGTAAGTTTAAAACTCCATCAGTGTTTTAGGACAAATCTTATGGTGTATCTGTCAATTTCAAGCCTGTCAGTTTTACCAGAAACTGTTAAAAACACATGAATTTTCTACAGGACTTTCGGAAGTGAACGTCACTTCTTCAGACAAGCTAGATTATGCCTACAAAATGTAGATTTTGGTATTCACAAGATGTAAAAAACAAAATGGGTGCAAGATGAATTCAGTGTAAGGATGGTTCCAATATATAAATATAGCTTTACAAAAATATTTTGTTATTTTCCTCTTAAAAAAGTCACTAAATATAAAAATATCACCAAATTGCCTTGCCTTACCCTATGACTTTCTGTAAGTTACTGAAAACTATATAGAAATTCACCATCTTTTCCAAAGTTATTCGCAGAAGAAATTTTACCAATGGGAAAGAAGTTAACATTGATTTTAATGGCTGTAATATCCATGTAAATTGTTGATTGAACAGCATCACAAGACATCTATCTTATGATCTAGAACAGTGCTTTTCTTCTCTATATGTTATATTCTTGTCTTACTTTGAATTTTGAATTTGAGTCAGGTCTTTAAGCAACTTTGACTCAGGTCGAACGGACGATGATGGATAAATTGGTGGAATGAAGAAAGTGGGAGGTAACAGAAGAACCCCGAGAAAACCCACGCACACGGTTTTTTTACACCACAAAGTCCACGTGGAACAAGCAGGGAACGAACCGACTACCCCAAACACCAGAGATTTGAGCCACCCTTTCTTGTCCTAATAATTCAACTTATAAGAGCTATCGTTTCGTATGTTGACGGCAAGACTACTAAGGATTTCTTCCACTCTCTTTTCTCTTCAGTAGTAGTCTAGCGTTCGTGGTATATAGCTGCAACCAGCACATCTGCGCAGAAACACTGTAGTACAAGACCCTATACAAATTATTTCAGTAACAAAGTAAATATCTCAAACAACTTCTCAGCTGTACTTTTGACTTCTTGGGAAATCTGATTGATAGAAAATGCCTTATAGCATACTATGAAGGGCGAAGCGAAAGAACGTGTAGGTGAGAAGAAAAAGACAGAGAAACAAACGGGAAGCAAATACAAACCACTACAGTCACGCGAAACGTAACGCCACTCGCTGATTTACAAAGAAACGCAAAATTTCAGAAGATACAGAAAAACGGTAAGACAAACAACATAACAGGTCTATATAAAGGGAAGATCTCTTTAAGAGGTGGATACCAGTCAAGGTTAGGGATGATAAAAACTGAACGTGGATATCTAGCGGATCGGATTATAATTTTGGATGTGTACAAAAGATTTTCGACACGCCTGCTTATGTACATACCGGAGAACAAACTATGAAATTCTAGATCTATCCGTGGATACCCGATATAATAAGATCGAGGTGGAAATCGCAATAAAGAAACTGACATTTTTAAATCGGGGAGAATCGGCAACGTCACAGCAGAAGGAACGGCACTAATCAATGAACTATGTAAATAAGTAAGTGTTGTATAGAAAAAAAATAATAATTAAAAAATAATTTTAAAAAACACATTTTCTTTAAGATGGACTAAAAAGTAAAAAGTAATAAATTGAATTAATCTTATGAATCGGAAAATATAAGCGTGGGTGCTCTTGCTTACCTTATCATAAAATCATAATATCTAAGAGCACCCACGTTTTTATTTCCCGATTCATAAGATTAATTCAATTTTTTTTTTACTTTTTAGTGCATCTTAAAAAAGCGTTTTTAAAAATCCTTTTTTAATTATTTTTTATGTATAATAGATGAATATTAAACCTTGCGAGATAGGCAACCCAAGCTTCACACAATAGATTCGGCGTTGCGTGCATTTAAGGATAATTTCCAATTAATTAATTAATTACAGTTAACTGGATTATTCTATCGTATATCTAATGATTGAATATTGTATTGTCATCGGAAGCAAGCAAGTTTATAAAATTTCAAAGAAATCGGATGATTGGAAGTGGGTTAAAAATCAATTAAAAGATTTGTACCAGAGATGATTACAGAGCAAGTTATTATAAAGCGTGTAAAAAGAAGATACTTCCAAAGGAGCTGAAAATCCAAAGCAAACATTTCGATCCACTAAAGAAAAGCGATAAGTTTGACCCCGTTACTCCCAACATGCTACAAAGTTTTTAGTAACACCCTGTCAGCAAGCCTAAGCGTGTGCATAGATGAAATAATTGGAGATCACCAATGTGGATTTAGAAGAAATAGATCTACGCTAGAGCAAATTTTTGACTTGAGACAAATATTAGAGAACAACCTTCGAGTTTCAAGTTCGGAAGAAAGCAGGCACATACACGGTACACACAAAAAGCAACGTAATATTAGCAATCTGATTGATTCCACAGCAGGATAATTACTGAACTTTGCCACAAATTCGACTTTTCTTCTTATCCACTGTGTTCTTATGTAATATCATTTCAAAGCAGCTTCTTATACCCTAAGAAGTTTTCCATAAAATTTGAATACAAATTATTGGTTTATGCTTTTGGTATTCCACTGAATTGAAAAATCTGCTTTCATGAATTATTATTTTTTACCTTAAAGCGCCACATACGGACATAAAATGTTTAGACTTGTTTTGCTAAACATTACCGAATATTTTAATACATAGTCTAGCTAGCAAAGAGTTTTAGAGAAGCTGAGGTGCAGGCATATTACTGCTAGGTCCTATGAGCTCCGTGGCAAAAGTCATCTAGGAGACAAGCTTATTCTTTTGTTCCACCAGGCGAATGTCGGATGGAACGAAAGATAGGGAAAGGGTACATAGATCCTAAGTACGTACATAGGATAGAGCTCTAGCCGTCCTTCACATCTCACATCTCTCTTCCTGAAGAGAGTTCTCTAAGAACATCATCATTCAGACTTGTGGCGAAACTTTATCTGCAGATACTTGGTCTGCACATTGTATAATGTATTAAGTTACTAAATTACACATTTGGAGTGTGCGATGTTGCCATATTGATCAATAAATATTTTCAATATCGAAATATTGGTCTTGAGAGAAATGAAACATAGATGTATCGAATATGGATATCGAACGACATTGGATTCCTAATAAAATTTAAATATGAACAATATTTGATTTATATATATTTTCTTGAAATTAATAATATTTGATTTCTCACGATCTTTCAATATAAACAATATTCGATATTCAACGGGTTTTCGATATAAGGTATAAATAATGTTCATTATTTCGACATTGCGTACATTGATCGCTCTTTGACTTCCTACATTGCTACAGCAACGTCGATGTTCGATATCGAATCTTGGAATTCAAACAACTCGATTAAAAGTTAATAGGTGTATTATAATTCTCACATCAAGTGTATTTTAATCTCCGCATCGTAATAAAAAAAAAAAACGAAAACTATTTCAGACGTTTCATAAGCCCTTACTAGACTATTATGGACTTCCTGTGTGAAGTTGGCTTATACCAAAGCAACAGCAAGTATTAATAAGTATTAAGGTTGCATGTTGCAAACGTGTAGCATGCAACATTAGCGCCTGCGACGTGTTGCCTCCTGTTGCCTTGGTGTAAGAATCCTTTAAAGCAACAAGAACGGTCAACAATTTAAATCTTTTCTTCATCTTCATTTTCCCCTTAGGGCTACTTGTAAGGGGAGGAAACAAAACATATTTTTTTCTTCCTGTAAGTTTTTTATTCTTCCTTTCTCTTGTATTATTTGACTTCGTAACATGACTCATTCATTCATTCTACAGGAAGTTTATGCCCTCTTTAAAAAATGCTTACTCATGTTTAACCCTGAGAGCACAACAAAGTTATTCGACCTGTCTGTAACTATAGGTGTGCGAGTGTGCTGCAGAATTAATTAATACAGATGTGGTCCTAGTTGAGAATTTCGCTTTAACTTCCCAATGCACTTCCTGAGCCTCTGTAAACGTGGGAGTGAAGCTACAATGAAATGGAAATTGAATTGCTTTGTGGAATTTACTGAGACCGGAAAACGAATTGAGAGGATGGGGCTACGTTAAATGTCAACAAGTTCTGGATGAATATTGAACAAATATTTTACAATTTAACATTACAAAACCAAAACATTCAAGGAATAATATAAACTACTTTTAACATCAGAAATAAGAGACACCAAGTTCTTAAATTCTAATTTCTTATTACGAATAACTCTATATTCTTTAATCAATATTTTGGTTTAACCTCTAACATCAAAAACTCTCAATTCAGCCTGTTAGCTCTGAATTTTGAACCAATTTGGTCTTTTATATTTTTTTTTAAACTAATGTTTAAGTGTAAGGTACTGTATTAGTTAATGGTTAGATTATCCAACACATATCCGTTTAGGTTTCACACTTAAAATTACTCCTTCCTGTCGAGTGTTATCTATTTGAAGGTTTTCTCCCCTTATGACGAATTTTCTAAAAGTAAATAATATTTCCTTAATTAATTTACTTAACTAAAACGTCGAATAATATATCTTGACGTATTATTTACTTTACACGTTTCAATGTTTTCTTGAACGTACAGTATTCACTATTGTTTTCGTCAACTTTTCTTATTTTCTCCTACCTAAAGAGCCCCTTATTAATACATCCTTACTTGTAATAACCAACACAGTTCTACATCTAATAGATACAGAAGAGTTTAAAACTTGACTCATTAGTGGGGGGGGGGGGGGACAAGTGCACCTAGAAAGAACTATACTTCTGTGGTTCTATTATGGTCCTTACATCTAATTTCATCTTTATGCTGTTAAACAGGAGCTTTTAAGAGCTGTTGAAACAATATTATTCTCTAGTAATATAACTCTAATATGAAGGAAGAACAAAAGTGAAAATAACGTCAGAAGCTATCCAGTAATACAATAAGGAGTGCAAATGGTTATAGAGAGTTCATCTACTTACCCTGAAAGTGTAGGTAGCTGGACTAAGAAAGGAAATATTTAAGCAACATCAATGGGAATATCGTGATACAAGTCTATTTAATGAATGATAATTTTGAGCTGCATTACCTATTTTAAATATTGCTCTTCTTTATAATTAAACTATTCGAAATATTATGTTGGTCACCATTTGTAGATAAGATTCCGTTATAACGATGTGTCAAATCTGATGGCTATATGAAGAGGGTGGCTATATCTGTGAATTTGAATTTTATTTATAGCCTTTGGGTATCTCAGGCTCAGGCCGGCTATATCCGTGAGATTTTCTTAATACCTTACTATTAAATACATTAATGACTTGATTGACGTTAGCTGAAAAATAGATCGATTATATTCAGTACATCTCCAATTATATATTGGAATTAATGCCACAATACCATCACAAGAGTTGGATACGAAAGACTTGGAGTATAGTAGGATGTAGTACCAATAGGAATTTGAATGTAAGGAAATTGTAAAACAACATAGGCTTCGCTTTATGCTCTTCCTTTTACTGCGTAAAAGTTATTTAACATAATTCATTAACAGCTTTTCTTTACGTGAATACCCTGAACATTATGTGACATTTCTGTAAACAGTAGAAATTAAATTCTGCACCAACGTTATCTCAAACATAATGACCGAACTACATACAATAAACTTCAACAGTCTATCTTTGTAGATGTTATTTGGTACATAACTGGATATGGTCGCTTTCTGGTACAGAACTGAATATCGCGGAAATGGCGCCTGGCTTCTTATTACATAACTTAATCCAATGAACACTAAGTCAGAGGCGAGGTGGTATTGATGTTCTTGGGCACACACTGGTCCTTAAGATAATGAATGGTCAGATTGTTCTTTGTATCCTCACGAATTTTGTCCTGGCATCGAAACTAGGGATGTATGGGGAATGTAAATGAAAATGTGAAAGGCGTTAAATACACTCTTTCGTTATTTGTCTTTTTCCGTACAGATTTTTTTTGCTATAAATAGGAGAGGGATACAATGAGAAGTCTGGGGTGTTTAATGGGGATTAGCGGAGGTCTTGTCAAATGCGTGGATAATACAGGATCATCAGAATTTGAAACAATATGAAATTATTCAAGGAAAACTGCTAATTTTATATAAAATTTATGTTTAAACAAAAGAATATGGCTCACAGCTTCATTAAAAGCTGATTCTCCTATCTTCCACTTCTTTTCATTAGCTCCAAATACGCCTTTTTTGTTATGCAAGAAAAAGTAATCTCCAAGCACAATAATTGAGGACATTGCCGGAAGAAGGGCACATAGCGCAAAAATGCATTTTTGGTAAACAGCTGGTAAAGATTTAGGTTGAATATTATCAAGAAGTTTGTAAAAGAATATTTATGTCATTGACACCAGTATAAAGCGCACAGAATCAGATTTCAAAACTGTTAACTAACCTCATTTCAAAGTTTACGTGAAAATAAAGTGAAAATTGTGTATGCATGTTATGTGCCCTTTTTCTGACAAAGATTTCATGGTGCTACAGCCTAAACGGCTGGAACTAGAAAAACGAAATTTCGTATGACGGTACATCATCACCACTTAGTTACGAAAATATTACAAAATGTCTTCAAAGGCGCCACTTTGGATCCAAAATGGCGGGCTCCAAAAATTAATATTCAACCCCGTTTGAGCTAGAGGTATAGTAATCTCGCATAAAGGTATATTATCAAAGGTAGTTTAGGAAAATATCCCAACATTTTGAAAAGTTGGATTCAAAGGGGCCGCCTAAACATTTTAAACACCGTTCTAGCTATGGCACTAATTTCTACCATTAACTTTAAATTGAAAAGAATATATTTCTTCCGGTGACGGGCTAATTCACTTATATTTATGTGTGATCTGACTAGACCAATCTTTCTGTCGCACTGTGTAAATGATTGGCCCCTGACAGAAAGCATGTGACTAAGTTCTATATAAAACACATTGCTGAACCATGAACAAAACTTGATCATTGTCGAGTTGAGGTTTTGTCCGCCAGCAGGGTCCGAAAGCAAGACGACAATTTCACTTGCGGAAACTTTTCTACATATTTCTTTCTACCAATCTAACGAATAACGATATTGACTTGAAATTTGCAGGACATGAATAAAAGAACATGACGGATCGTTTAAAGCGATTGCCGGGAAAAGTACACATAGGTCTATGTGCCCTCTACCGGCAATGTACTCAATTGAAGTTTTTGTTTTACCAAAACCAGTACCATGGTTGAAACTGTAATTTTTCAGAACAACAAACAAAAATACCAAACTCCGTACTTTTGGCTGAAATTCATTATATTTCTCATATAATCTGTTCACGCATGTATACAGATATCTGTTACTCTCCTGGAAATTTATAGTTTTGACTTCTGTTGCTTTTGTAAATAAAAAAACAATTAAAAAAAGATTCTAGTTTCGGTTTTTTTTTTAACCTAGAAAATATCAGATTATCCCATATGTAATGTCGTATGTGCGATGACCGTTGCAATGACGCAATCTGACGCACGAGCGAATAGTGAAGTAGACGGCACGTACCATAGCTGAGTCATATAGGGCACTTGATTGAATAACAATGTGTAGAAGGAGAACGGTCTATTCCATGTTTTGGAAGTATGGCTTCTGTTTCATCATGGTAGTGTCGAGGGCCACATACGGCATGTCATGCTGTGTGAGTTGAACTAGGGACATTCAACTAGTGCAGCGGCACGAAACATCAATGCTGTATATGGTCAGGATGCTTTGGATGTGCGAAAGTGCCAGAGGTGGTTCCAGAAGCTTCAGTCTGGGGACACCAGCCTCACCGATAAGCCACGAAGGGAGACCTGTGCAGCTGGACAACGATGTCCTACGAGCAGTGGTGGAGGAAAATCTAATGCAGACTGTTGAAAAACTGGCCAGCCAGCTTCATGTCACCCATTCGACCGTTCATCGTAACCTCCTGGAGTACCTTGTGCACAAGTCGAAACTCGGAAAATGGGTACCCCATGCGTTAACGCCTCAATAGAAGCAGCAGGAATTGACATCTGCAGTTCCCTGCTCACCCGTCACAGACGTGAGCCACTTCTGAACAGAATGGTGACAAGTGATGAAAAGTAGGTTCTCTACTATAACATTACATGCAAACGGCAGTGTGTGCCTAAAGGGGGGCTGCCGAAACTGTGCCAAAACAGGATCTACGCCTCTGTAAAGTGATGTTGAGTGTTTGGTGGGATGAGCTCTTGCCACGTAACCAGACCATCAATGCAGATGTCTACTGTCAGCAGCTTGAACGCCTACGGAGTGCATTGTTGGAGAAATGTTCTGCTCTGGTTAATCGAAAGGGTGTGCTAATCCACGGTGATAATGCGCGCCCACACACGGCAAGGAGGACCTGAGCAAAGATCGAGGAATGTGGCTAGGAGAAACTCCCCTACCCGGAGTTTTCACCAGATTTTGCAAAAAACAAAACAAAAAAAAAAAACAGACTACTGTATTTTTCGCAGTCTGCAAAACGACCTGTCCGGGAAAGTACTGTAAAGTGAGGATGACGTGAGAGGAACCTAGTTTTTTGCCTCAAAAACTGGTTACTTCTTTCAGCGGGGGATTCAACAACTGGTTGACGTGTGGCAGAGTGTTGTGTAGTCCGATGGAGACTATTTTCCTCACTAACGGTAGTGTTCCAGGTAAGTTATAGTTCTTTCCCTCACGGTACAAAATACGACATTACTGATGGGATAAACTGATACACAGCACGTACCTAACATTTTATAGGTTTCTAATCTCAGGATCTATTAGCAAGCAATAGTTTTCATTTTTCATTCACAGCCTTTTTCAATGCATATCCATACGTCCCAGTGATTTATTTTCCGTTTCAACATAGGCCAATGTCTTTGAATTCCAGTGAGTCAAAGTTGAACCTTTAATATTCACAAACATCCGAATGCATCCTTGGAAGCGATTGCTAAATTGTAAAATAAATCGCTAAACTCAAATTGCATTGCAATATCCTTCTAATAGGTGGGCCAGCGTTGTTCCAACTTCCAGGTAGGTACACGTTTTCCTCTACAGGCTTCTCTGTAGAGCCACGTGTAACATCCATTACAGTCCTGCAGAAAGAAGAGTTGGACTCAACAATTAACTTCGAGTGCGTTGAGGATTTCGTCCTTTGAATTAGATCTTTCTTCAATGTCTACTATTTTGAAGTTGGTTGTTGACTAAGTCTATTTTAAAATACCATAAACATAGAAGATATTGTTGAATCTTGGAAGATGGTGAATGTTCACGAGGCAATTTCTGGAGTTACCGTAGTAGTTAATTCATGGATATTGAAACAACGTCTCCCAGGAACAATAGTGAATTTGACCCTCGTTGGAGACAGTTAATATTCTAGCTTTTGAGGATGGGACAAAAGACGATCTTTATGCGTATTTATAACGTAAGATGGAAGACTGTTGAATTTTAAATGGACACCCTCGTATGTAGTCTTTGAGAGAGACGTTTCTTGTTTTCTGCTGTATATATATTTCTTCTTTTTCACATCGTTTGATTCTTTCAGAAGAAAAAAGAACTGTTTCGTATGTTGCAGAAACCGTAGTGAAACCTCTGCATTGAGAATGAAGTTTTCTTTACGGTATTTTTTCTTTTTTATCATCTTTTTCCAGGAGAAAAATCAACTCTGTTCTGATTTCTTTTTGGAAGAAACACAAAGAAGAAAGAATGTCCGTTTCCGTGCGGAATACCAAATGGCAGATTCATTCAAACTTTGAAGTTGGAAATTCCATGAAGGATGCATAAAAAAGAAACACTTCACTTACTAAATTGCGTCCCTGCTGCAAGCGTCTCTGAAAGATTCCTTGGTTTTTGTTTATATCTTCATGATGTGGATTATTTGTTAGTGTTCAGCAAAAACCAGCAAATGTGGAATGTTATTACTTCTCTTGTGAATATAAGCTTGTGTGCTTAAAAACGTTATCATAAAGAGGAGGAGGTAAGTAATGTGCAGGAAATATCAATTTATTGTGGTGTCCACTTTCTTTAATTAATAGGAATACGTCCATATAAAACTATGATGCCACCGAAAGAACTATGCTCTTTACTTCTGTACACATTACAAAACATATATAGAAAACGGGCGTATGAGAATAGTTGGATAATGTGAGAATGGTGTTTCATAATTATATCAATTGAAGGAAATGAAATAAATTGAACAAATCGTTCTTTCTATTCCGACATTCGCCTGGCGTAACTGTGGAGTGTCCTGAATGCAATTATCCGTAATAGGCATCTGATCCCAGAGCTTCATCTCTTAACTATTGGAACTAGATACCACTTGGCAGCAGCTACTTGATTCAATAAACCACAAAGCCCTTTATTGGACATTATTTAAGCTAGGATATAGATCGTGTTGAAGTAAATGAGACTTCAATTTTGGATGCTAGTTGCTGGGTATGATGCCTTTCCTACCAGTCGCTTGAACTATTACCCTTACTTATATTCCATAATATAGAAATATTATGTTCCAAATTAAATTTTATTCACAGTAACAGCATATACATATATCTAAATGACCTCTAATTTGTCAATGTATTTATTTTGATTTGAGCATATAAATTAAATTATCGTGGACAGGCTAGAAAAGACTAGATTCGTCTGGATAAGTTACAGGACGTGCATCTGAATCACTGTATCTACAATCATTTTTTTCCACTCTTCAACTCAATCACCTTTGGAGAGAAGTCTTATTACTATTAGTTTCTGACTTAGAAATGTTAGTTCATTTTGTGATACATACATCTACGGAAGCTGCACTCTTGCTGTTGACAGTGTATTTAATGTATTATTATTTAATTGTTTATTAATTAACGACATTTTGAACATCTTTACACTGCTTTATTTGTCTTATATTTCTTGGATACTGATATCTTTGGCAAGGCGGTTTCATAATAGGATTGACTTTCTTTGGCAAGCATTATTTGTGGAAAAAAATACTCTGAGGAAGGAAAGGACTACGAATCGCTTATGGTTTTATTGTAGAATTCACATGGCGGAGCTAACTAGAAACAATGGAATATTTTTTATGATGACGGCAGACTTATTAGGATTTTACTTTATTATTTACGTCCACAATCTTATGTTTTTTTTCTGTTTCACAACTATCTTATTTTAGTGAACTAGTGACCTCAACATTAGATTCAGTTACGAGAGTAATTTTGATTTGAAAATATACATTTAGTCACACTTATTTATATTTGTGAGGATACTTTTATGCATTTTTATTACATTCTTATAGTTCTGCTAATTTAGTTAACGTTGCTTGATCCTTTCTCGCGAAAGATTTACCAATGTGGTTCTGTTCTTCTCCTATTATACGTTCATGATTGTCGCTTTGTGTCAAATGTCGATGACTACCTCATGATTACAATATAAGTACCTACTACTAATTCACAGTAATAATTTTTTATGATAATATAATTATCATTGTACGTTCTTTTTGTAAATAATATTTGCCCTATTCCAGATGATCCAACTGCTGGTTGAAGTTAGTTCTCTGCTCATTTTAGAAACTCACGCGTTTCCTTTCTTGTGTCATTGAAAACAGTGGATAATCCGCCTGTGGGACTTTGCCGTAGACCGTGAAGCACGATGGGAGAACTGCTGATAGAGGGGTATTCCCAGTGTCCACTGACAGGATTAGAGAAGCTAGTTTGCATCATGGCAATCCGATTACGTAGAGGAGTTTCGATTGATCTCAGCGAGTGAGAGAGAGTGAATAACCCAAGTGGTGTGGATGGGCTGCCGGACCGTGTTATCCAATTACCTGAAGACACTTTTCCGTGCTTTCCTCGACAATGGTGCTGTCGACGGAGACCGCAATGTGCATTGGACAGCGTGGACAATGAGCCGAGAGTCTAACAATGCACATACAAGAAGTGACTACGTTAATTCGTACAAAGACAGAGAATTAGAGTGATGAACGAAACCGTCGTTGTAATTACATTTGAGAATACTTGTGTTGCCGCACCGTTTGAATTTCCTTTAACTTCGAGAGCAACATGTGATGGTCACTAGTAGGGGTTAATATCTGTGATACGCTTAGCAGGTTGTAGAGTTTTAAGAATTACGAATTTAACATGTTTTTGTGACCCCATATTTAAGAATTCTAAGTTTGACATTCATGATCATCACAGTACCAAATAACAGAATTTCGATTTTTATTCTCAGATCAAAAAATTAATTGACAAATAAATGATTTAACGAATGGAAATTATGTTGGTTTCTGTTCTATCGAGAGACCACTAATTCGAATAAGTAGAGTGTTAATTCCAGCAAATTGAAAATATTCACACTAATTGAACAATAATTCGGTACTGCATTCCGTTAATTGCGGGAACACCCTTTTCATATATTTTCATCCTTTGTAATTTGTATGCGTGTCTTTTGTAAGAAGGTTAAGTTAAAATATAATCGATTTCTACTTGTTATATTTAAATAAATTGTCTCTTATAGTCAGAAACTTCACGGGAGAGCATTTAAATTCCTCCCGATTCTAAACGGT
This sequence comes from Lepisma saccharinum, assembly GCA_022664845.1. Classification (NCBI taxonomy): domain Eukaryota; kingdom Metazoa; phylum Arthropoda; class Insecta; order Zygentoma; family Lepismatidae; genus Lepisma; species Lepisma saccharinum. Next base: position 20,146 of record JAGDQP010000238.1, read on the forward strand.
AAGCAATCCACATACCGAATTCCTAGTTGAAAGCAGAGTCAAAGATGATTATTTCGTGATAAATACAGTAAGAAGTACACATAATAATTAAGATAAATGAGATAAAACTACACATATCATAGATAAGACAAAGTCATATTGGCTTTAGAATATTGTAAAAATCATCAATAATATGAACACAAATCACCTCGTATAAGTGTGATCCTTTTGTTCCTAACACATAGAATTCGACAGCCAAAGCCTAGAATCATAATTTTACTTATCGGTTCAGCAACTATCACGTCTAGCTTTCTGGTGGACAAACACCATGTGCGTAGGTTTTCTCGGGGTTCTCCCGTTTCCTCCACCCTTTTGCATTCCAATAATTCTTCCACTATTCAGCCTGAGCCAAAGTTGCCTAAAGGTCTGAAATAAAATTCAAATTAACTATATAATTTGACGTCTAGAACAAAAATCTATATATTAGTTTATAATCACTTATAGCAAATAACGTCGTTAACATAAACAAAAACAAATGCATTCTCAATAAAAGACAAACGAAATACCTTTATCCTTTTATTTAGATTTTATCATTCCCAGACATCTTCTCATTGCTGTAACTTTGATACACTTACTGTTAGTAGAGCAATTCAGAAGAATAATGCCCATAGCTATACCGCTGAAGCTGTATTAAGGGTAGCTCGGGGAGACAGTAGCTCTGATTTTCACAAACAAGTTAGTTTCTGGCGAAATATTGATAATGCATCTGCATGCAAAGATTCTAAGGGAGTGGTTGCCGTAACCCAAAGAATAGAACCAACGGGAGGAGAGGAATGTTTTCCTGAACGGAAAATTTTTGTTTCTGACTTCGTTTCATGTATTGTAGTGGTGTGCAAGGCGCTCAGGAGCGTCTTACTTTTGATAATTGACTTTCATTGTCATTAAAAAGAAGATTGTGTGCTTCTAAACAATTTTGTTATGTACGTGTGTCCACTGTAGCTTGCGGAACTGTGTGTTTAACTGAGAGACTTCCTATTTTTTAACAAATATGTTTTGTTAATTTGACTAACTTTTCTCGAAGGAAAGCTTCATAGCACTAGAGTTAGTTAGTTCTTGTTTTCCCTTTGTAACTTAAGTTTCAAATCTTCTGACTTGTGTGTGTACTTTTTCCTGACCAATAGCATTTCACTCTATCCAATACGTCTGCTAATCATTGAGGGGCTTCTGAAAAAGTGCATTAGATATACCATAACCATACTCGTGTTTTCTCCTTTGTAAGGTTAGAAATTATTTCAGGAATTTGGGTCTCAAATATAGATTAGTATGTGGTTGTTATAATAATCGGTCTACTTTGCTGACTTTGCGCCGTCATAATTATGAAGGAACGAAATTCTCATGGAAACTATTAACGTTTTCAACAGAACAAATTCAATTTTCATTATTGAAATGCAAGTTATTTATTTTTGTTTCCATTTCTGCATGAACTGAGATGGATTGCTCAAGGAGCAAGAATAAAGCGTGCTTACGTATACAGAACCTAAATTTTTAATGTACTCAGAGACTGTAAAAGATTAGTAATTTCCAGTGTCAAGAATTGGGCGAAATAAATAATCAGAAGCCTTTTACATTTTTAAGAATAAAAATGAAATATTTGTCCTATTAAGTACTGACAATTGCTATTGGGAATTTTGTCCTTAAGCACATGAAAAACCAATTGTGGAAAACAAAAAATAGTTGTAGAATGCAAATGTACTCAAGAGTCAAGAATGTAAAGGAACAACAGTAATCAAGCTAAAATAAGGATAATTTCGTATAATAAGTTTTCCACGTACCAGCAAAGACCCAATTGTGAAATAGGTCTTAGGTACACGTAAGGTTACCAAACAGCCGGAATTTCACCGGTAGGGACGAAAATTTTTGTCGCCTTCATGATTAAAACCGGATCTGGAATTCGAGTTTCACTTCGGACTTGCCAGTCACTGTCTTCCCAGTCTTTTGTCTGTCCTTTCCTGTAACGTGTTATTTGTATTTATCTTCTGAGTAGCGGATAGATCTAATTCTTTTGATATCCCTCTGTACAGTTTATGTCAATTCTTTTCCATTCTTCGTTTATTTTCGGGTCTTTGCTTTGCTATGGTGCTGATTAATTTGCTTGTGTGAACTGGTATTGTGGTTTACTTATTATTATATTGTTTTTCCTTTGTAAAATAGACCTATATCATACTGAACAGTTGGTTACACCCATTCTTGGCCTATTAAGGTTGATTAATAAAGTGTTTCCATTTGTTATTGTCTTGGGGAAGGGGGTAATTCTATGTATTATTCGCCAGCTCTAGTTTTCGATTACGTCTTTTTCCTGCACAAGGAGAAGTTACCTTCTACTCCTTAGTGCCTTTTCCAGGGCAGTTTATATCCCCCTGTGGTTGATGCAACAACTTCACATCATAGCTAGTTATCAATGTAGGTGCTGGTAATGTTTTATTTCCCACACTTGGTAACCCTAGGTACACGCTGTCCTATAAAACATCGCATCAATGTTTCTTTTTCTTTCTGAGAGTATGTTCCATTATATACAGTATACATACCGGTAAATAAGCTGAGGTGGGTACACGTTATTTTTTAAGATTATAGGTTGCCCACTCTGTGTACCCGCGTATACCTTCTTTCATTCCTATTAATATGTATGAAGTTGGACATCCAGGATGGTATTTGCAGCGGTATTTGATGGGGAATTTTCCCCCGGTCTGTGGTTTTGGACATGATGAAGTTAACAAATAATAATTTTAGTTAGTTAATTTTATTATTGAATGAGTTCTTCAGCTGGCAATGAAACGTCACATCCGTTAGAATTGTGTGATGGAAAACTATTCATGTTTCATGCAATTTATTTTCTGAGCTGAATAAGCAGCTATGGTCTAGGGCCAGTCACCTGTCCGAGGAATAATATCTCTTCGAGATCACTCTTCCAAGAGAGAAATGGAGAGGGGCATTAATTAAGGTGTCATCCTGAAGAAGCATAGCAAAACCTTGAAAATCTCAGGAGCCCGTTGAAAACAGATCTTTTACTACCATAACTAGAGCTAAGATATTATAAGTGCACTTGATCTAGAGGCTCGATCTGATCTATGTCGGATTAATGAACGAGATTATCGGATACGTGTGAAAGTAGGTCGTTCGATTGCATTATTGTTTAGGTACACAATATATCATGTCATTCCAATATCGCGTGAATCAATCGCATTGAAATTACTAAATTATATAAATGAACACGTTGCATTTTGATTTATCCGATATCAGAGTCGCATGCAACATTAATAATATCGTTATATGTGAAAATTCACTTATACGAAAGTTTGAATTATTTTATTTACTCTGATGTTTCCCTTTCTTACTGGAAATTTGATAAATAAGGGAATGCATATATCTTAGGAATTACTGACCAAAATGTTAAGGTTTGTTTCATTGTCATCCGTCTACTATTTGTTTCTAATATTCTCGTTTAAATTTAGACTTGAATATGTCCTATTTCCTTCCAGTTTAATAAATATGTTTCAGAAAAGGAAAATCTAGGAGAGCGCTTCGTCTAGCAATGGTTGATAAATAAGTACAATAAAAGGAAGATATATTTTTCTTTAATAATTCTCAAGAAGGTCCTCAAGAACATATTCTCATTTGTTACTGTTTAGGAGAGATATACGATAGGGTCTTTCAGAGGATTCTTTACATTTCATTCTTCTAATTAGGTTCATTAATTTTTGTTGTTGTTATTCTTCCATTGTTCTTTAACATTGAATTGTTCTTTGTTTTTTCTTTTTGTTACAGTAAGAAAAATCAAAGTTGCCTTTGGAGTCAAAGTGATGGGGTTGAGCTTTTCCTTTTCGCCTGTAGGAATAACGCCATCAGCGGCAGGATTCATTAGCGGCCGAGCGTAACCGACGACGACGACGACTGCTTTCTCTGAGCACAAGATAAAAAAGAAATAGAGGAAAACATTTTCAAGTAATTCGCCAGGACACAACTATTTGTCATGTCACAAACTGGAAATCAAGCGTGTGGTATCGCGTCTTTTGGTTGCTCTATTCCAGACACAAGACGACAGCACTACAGGAAAGGATACAATTCCCGAAACTCCTTCTTCGCCCTTTGCCCTTTTCCTTTTCCTTTTTTTTAAACAATAAAAAAATAAAATAAAAGGAAAGAATGATTTCACTAAGCCTGTCAGAAAGTTTTCTTGAAAATACGGAATAACTTTTCAAACACAATACATTTTAGCACAAATAACATTAAATTATAGATACCAAACGACATATTTGGTAATGTTTAAAGAATAATATTTGAGAATCTGAAGTCAATAATGATCTAACTGCCTTTTTACAACTTGCAAGGCAAATTGCTTTTTTCGTAAATTTCGTTCCTGTGTAGAAAAAAAAAACCTACTGGCAATGAACATAACACAACGACCGAAGAACCTGTCTCTTTGATTCTTATTTATATTATAGTGCTAACTATATAAAGTACAGAGACTCAATATGGACTCTACCTTACTCTACCTACCTGAGCTTTGAAACTAGTTGTCTCTACTCAATGTTATTGGCAACACTGGCTACTCCGTCTACTGGTTTCTATTTGAAACATTCTTTATACATTTACATGCACAACTACCACAATCTGTGTGATTAAAGACTATTATATCTAATAGAGTGAATCTCGTATATAAATACAAATCATTATTTGGCAACTTAATTTTCAGTTAATATACACTTGCGTACCCTATTTATTACCTCAGTGAATTTCTTCCCATTAATATTTCATCACCAATTTGTCATACATTTCACTGCATGAAATATAAAATACTACGCTTTAAAATAAAAGTAATAAACCACCTTCAAAAACAGGGACTACAAAGAGAAAAAATAATAGAACAGTTCAGAAAAGTTATTTTATTACTCAGTGGGTGTTTTTCACCAATTTTCGTTAAGAATGGAGGAATCGTTAAGAAACTTGAAAAGCTTTGAAATACATTGGACTTGTTTGTTAATGATTCGTTAAATTCTTAACGAGGGTTAGTGAAACCCAAAAAATATCTTACAAGTGCTGGGCATCATTTTAGGAGGACATGGAATTTTGTAAATTAAAAATAATATATACTTGTACGGGGCCGCGGTGTCTGGATAGCTTGAGGGCTCACCTTTTGCGCTTGGGGTCGTCGGTTCAAACTTTTCTCGTGCTATGTGGGCTTTGTTGGGTGGACAAACAACGTGTGCATGGGTTTTCTCGGGGTTCTCACGTTTCCTCCCACTTTCTTCATTCCACCAATCATCCCTTCATCATCCATCTGGTCTGAACCAAAGTTGCCTAAAGGCCTTAAAAATTAAATTCAAATTTTACTTTTACAGCTGGGACGGGCTGAAATCTATAGTTACTGAAACGATTCACACAAATTCACAGAGAAAGTTTATCAAAGATTTTATCTGAACTATTGTGTTTATTTTTTACATTTTAGTACCTTTTCTTGAACATAGTATTAAGTTTTTATAGTGTTCTATTTTCTATTTTAGTGCAAGTTTTTAAAATGCACAGGTGTTTCATTTTCACCTTTATCTAATTAAACCTCTCATGTCCTGACTGTCATTTGCCTAAGAAATAAAATGTTAGTTTCGTGATGTACAGGGTTGTTCAGGGTCTTATTTTTACTACCATTCCGGCATTCGACTGGTGAAACTGACAAATCACTCAGACATCTCTGTCAGGATTTTTGTCAGTAGGGTTCGAGCCTTGTTACCTGCTTAGTTCCATAACCACTCGACCGCGCGGGCTGATTGTGAAACTGTTAGAAGAATTAGTAAACTTTAAAAGCATAATAAATTACTAATGGCTAAATTTGCATTTTTCAATTTACAATTCACATCTTATACTTCGTCTTTATAGAGTCAAGCCACAAACTCGTTATTATTCTCTCTCTCTCTCTCTCTCTCTCTCTCTCTCTCTTTCTTAGGTAAACATCGTTTCCTTTCAAAGTAATCGTGGAGAGGTATAAATATCGACACAGGTTAGCCTATGCTATCTTGTACACGAACTCATCGTTCATTCTGAAGAATATAATTCCAAGCTACATTTATCTAATTCTCACTGTCTGTGATTCTACTTTCATTTCTTTTCTTCACTTCATTTGCATTATCTATCTCCTCTAGGTCATAATGGACCTGTTTCTTACGGAAAGCCATCATCGAACTGCTGAACAGAAGATGCTTGAAACTGTACAGCACCAACTTCAAACACTCATAGATGAGGAATCAAAACCATGCTACTTAATTGTTTCGCTATTTGTTGGATAGACTGTAGTGTAACTGAAACAGGATTTTTCATTGAGGTAATTGGCACAAAATAGCCTAGCTACTTAATTTATTTAAAAATAATGGTTGGCACTATCTCGTCCCAACCACTTCAGTTAAGATCATATCCGCTTTCGTAGCCATCCAATTTTCATTAAACTGTTCAGAGTTTAGATGAATGCAGGAAACACAGTACGTGACATTTTAAGAAATACATGACAATGTATTGGGAATCAATTCTTCAAAGAAAAAAAAAATATGAAAATTGATTATGTCAATTTTTGTCAACGAAATTAATAGTTTCGGAGATAGAAGCGTTCAAAGTTAATGTGGCATCATCCCAAATGACGTTGATGTTGACCATGACGATCTAGTAAATGACAATCTAAGTTGTGTCGAAGATGAACAATATTTATAATTGAGGAGTGCATCTTAGAGGGAATTCTCGACAAAAACGTTTTACTGTAATGTAATTGACAATGTGCAGTAGCTGCACACTTCAATCTCGAACTTTACTCAAATACATTCTTTGGTTACAATTTCTACGGTCATTTGCAAAGCCTGCATCATTACTTGTCGAAATATTACGTCATTTGTGACTTTCTTTCAAAGTTTTATTCGTATTGCTTTGCTTTATCTCACTAGTTGAAAATAGGAGTATGCAACAGAAATGAATATAACAATTATCAATCATTGAAAAAAAACTTTAAATCTATCTAGATTTGAGATTTAAGAAAATTATTGATTAGATGTATTATATGGATAAGATAAGATAAAATTAATTTTATGGGCGGTAACGGCACTAGTATTGTATGGAGTTCTGTTTAATGTGGAGCCGATTAAAGAAAATTGGAAGCCTTCGAAACGTCAATCTTGAAGAGAAGAGGAACAATCAGTTGGACAAACTTCATGACGGAGTATAGGTGAGATATTAACGATACAGGAAACAATAAAGAAGGAAAAGAAACTAGTTAGGACATTGGCTACTTAAACTTTTTATATTAAAAGAGAGAATTGGCATAGTCAAAGGAAAAAGAGGAAGAGGAAATAGTTATAGTCGTATTAAGGAAGAAATATCATATGTTAAGACAAAAAGAAAGCGTAGGATGAGGAGGAATAGAGAGTATTAAGCTTATCGTGAAGGACCTCTCTCTTTCAACAGGACTAATTATGATAGTTATAAAATTGCACATACCGACTATTTTAGATATACATTTACAGCAAGTAGCACCATTTCTTCTGTATATTTCCAAGTCCCATTCACGCGTTGTTCCTCCACACCCTGTTACCGAAAAAAATGAATAATTTATTTGAAATTGACATTATCTTGTCAAAATCACAACGACCCCCTAAATTAACAGATCTTAAATGTTCTTTCTATGTTGCCTGCTATTCATTATGCCTACAGCAATTCACTCCAGCCGACAATGTAACCATCTAGGTTGAAAAGAAAGTGGGCTCGTAGGGGACTGTAGTCATGACTATGCATAACGCCCGTCTCAGCTCACGGCGGGCATGTTCCTATTCACAAAAAAATATGCTTTATTCCTAGCTGGTTACATGCTTTAAAATCAAGAACATACCTTTCTTTTTCAATTTGTAACAGAATTAAATTTGAAAGTTTTATGGCCTTTTAACATCTTTGACTTGGGCCGGGATAGGCTAGGTAGAGACGGAGAAGGTATCGGCTCTTACTTAAGGTACCATCCTGGCATTGGTCTGATGAAACTAAGATAAACTCTGGAAAACCTAAGTCAGGATGATCCACAGTGGGGTTCGAATCCCCGTATCTACCCATTGTCCATCCGAAATCCGAGAAATTACCGCCAGGACCAAAAGTGCTGTGTAAAAGCAGAAAGTATTATAAAATTTTACCAGAAACTGAGAATTGCATTCCGTCCCTAACTCTCTGGTTTGCTACATGAGTCTTTTTATACATATACTGTAAATTTTAGTAAACAATATTATGTCTATTTTATTTTCTTACTTAGTCTTTGATGTCTTTTTTGCTCTGAATAGAATCTTTCTTACATCAGTATTGATCGATGTTGGCCCTCACATCTACACTTTACATGTGTATTCTCAGGTTGGAAATACACCAGATATAATATTTTCTTCTCTATACGAAGTGTTAACGCTGCTTTTGTTGTTATAGCCTTTGTTTCGAGGCAGTGTTGACAATATGTCCGCTTTTATTGTAAGGTAATAAAGAACCATTCTTTTTTATTTGGTAACCAAGGAAACAGATGCCTTGTAACGTCATCTCTTGTCCGCTCTGCTCCTACGAGTGTCCTGTTGGGACTCATGCAAATGTCAACAATTCACATTCCCACCCGGGATTTCGTCCCATCAGAGAGTCCACGGAAAGGTTTCTTTCCTCGCCATTGTTGCTGACTTATTGTTATGACACTGAGGGCGTCACGTTCGAAACAGACGGCAATGTTGTAAACGTACATTACCAACTTGCGACGTCGACTGTAGAGAGGCGAGGAAGAAGGAAAGGAAGAAGAGAGAGAGAGAAAGGAGGGGAGAGGAGAGAGAATCATCGAAAAGGCAGAGTTGCCATCTTTAAAAGTAAATTTAATGGTCAAATAATAATTAAATCAAAATATTTGACTACAAGAGAAATAATTTTTAATTGAGTTCTGCTCATGATCAACCTTTAATCACTTATCCACGTGCTTTCTCCTCAGTATTATTTAGCTGTTCCTGGAATTTTATGGTTTAAGGTATCTTTGGCTCAGGGTGTGATAGGGTAGGGGAGAGGATGTGGCAAGGACGTCGGTAAGGGTCTAGTTTGATGGTACCATCTCGATATAAGCCCGGTGTGACTGAACGAAATAAATAAAAGCACCTTAGTCAGGATGGCCGGTCACTGGGCGCAAACACAGAACCTTCGAATGCGAAGCCAACGCTCTACCAACTGAGCTATGGATGCTTGGAAGTTAGGTACCAATGTCAGAAATTCTTAGAGTAGCTTAGAACAAAATAGCTTAGAAGAAAAGTAAAGAAAATTGTAATAATCACGATACTTAAGAAAGCTTGTTTCGTAAATATCTAAAACGTTTAAAAGGAATTCGATGGAGAAGCTTGTGCTCATCTTCTGAGAGAGTGGTTTTATATTTTGTATGTTCTAAAAGGGGTTACACTTTACAGTGGTGAGAGAAACTTTCTTAGAAAAACCAATACCGCCCAATAGAGAATCTAACCTCAGAGTGAAGACAGAAGGAATTTCATGAGAATGTGAGAAGAAGAGGAAACGAACGAAACATCTTTTTCGAATTTCAAACTTATATTATGTAACTGAATTAATGCGTAATTTGTGTATTTCTTGTGCATAATAAAGTAATACAGAAGCGTCTATTGGCCCTGGAGGACTTGCAAGATTAAAGAAGATTAGATTTTACATAAAGAATCGAATTCATAGTTTGTTTGTCAGTTGAGTGTGTTCTTTTGTGACAGAAGTTACTGCCTTTAAAAGTCAAAGACCAAAACCATGACAAGGCACTTGCAAATTCCACCTTCTAACAACCTTAGCGTAATTGATAGAGTAGGGGTGGGAGACTCTGAACAGAGGGTGACTCTGAACGCAAATAAGCTCTTGTGTTTGTCCTCGGCTATTACAGAAACATAGAAAGCATTTGGTCTGCAGTTGAACTGAAACGATGTATGAACTTTCCTAGGTTGATCCAGTTCAACTACAGACCAAATGCTTTCTATTCTTCTGCCAGAGACGAGGACAGACACAAAAGCTTATTTGTTTACAGTCACCCTCCGTTCAAAGTTTCCCACCCCTACTCTAAAGTTATTTCCCAATATGTGAAATTTCTCTACTCGATGGGAAAATGTAATCTTCATTTGAAAAATATTTTTATCGATAGTTAGTGAATGCACTCTATTTTCAGAATTGCTACAAAATTGATGAGCTCGCGGAAAATAGATCGAAAAAATGTCGCAACCCTACATTTATAGAAAAAAAATAATGATTCCAAATCAAGTGCTTATTTGCACATATAATAAAACAGCTGTTGTCTTAGGACATTGCTCAAGATAATGGTTACTGACAGCATGTGTTCGAAATGGTCACCTTCTCGCTGAATAGACCATCGTACTCGTTTCATAAGATTAAAAGGCAGTTTTCGTAGGGTTTAACACTCTCACTTTCAGAAAAGCTTGTAAACAATCGTTCTATTGTTGATTTATTGAGAACTTTAATGTTGGAATATTTCTGTTCAAAGTTTTAAATCACTCCTGCATAAGAGCGATTAGCGAAGTGATGTTGGGTTGGGTCTGGGAAAACGAAACAACGCTTGGACACCAACAAATACCTACTACAGTCAACTCTGACTGTGAGTTTTGAACATATGTTCAACGATGAATCCCAACCCAATAGTACTGTTGCCTGTAGTGTAAAGCATAATGTAGCTACGTTATACACGATTAAACGAGGATTTGAAGAACGGGTTACCCGAATTTTCGATAAAAGAAATCTCGTCCTGAGTCAAAGATGAGAAAAGGGCATAAATAAATTCAATGAAAGAGTTTTTTTTAAACGGTCTGTTCACGGTCTCTGTTTTATTAAATTATTAAGGTCGAATGGTAGTCCACCAGCAATACTTTCTTGTTTTGCTAGGTTGCAAACCGAATAGGGAGGAAGTAGTGACTGCTATGTTTACGATTTCTGGCCTTTCAGATTGCTGATGAACCAAAAATTGTTATATTAATTTAATAAAAGTAGTTTAGGATGTCTGAATAAGGGAGATTAAACTTGTAACGTGATTGCTTATTATTCTAAACGTCATGCGTAATGATCAAACCATGGTAAACTCATTTACAACTTGCAACACCTTTTCATTTGGATCAGGGAAACGTAGGTAGAGTTAACTGAATAGTAGAGGAAAGAAACGTTTCATTTATTGAGTGAATATTGTAATATATGGAATAAAATAAGGTCTCTAGACTGGAGAAGTTACTATAAAAAAAACATTCCATGAGATGACTCAAATTTTCCTGAGGAATGGAGGGATATTTTCTCAATACAGATTGTTTCGTTGCTTTGTATTACCATTATGGAGTTTTAAAATGTTCTGCGTTTGAAAGGAATAGCAAAGTTAAATACATTATCACTTTAATTTCGATGTTTTATAGCACCGTTGTATTTTAAATCTATCAGGATTCTAATAATTTCATCCACGTAAATATTACTTAACTAAATCGGGCCTTGATCGGTTGGAAGTTATATATTAAATCTGTTCTAAATTACTGATCTATTGAATAGGTGCTATACAATATGCTGTTCGTCAAGTCTAAGTGAAATAGTTGACAGAATACCCAGATTTATAAATTGTCAATCCGCAAGCCTGACATAATTAAAACTAGCTGTTTTCACTTCTGCGCTGAGCTTGTTTCAAGCGGAAGCAGAAATGAGATTCTGGCTCGTCACAATAAGGTTCTCCCGCATGGATCACCAATGAGGAAATGGCACATGTTCAATTTTTGCTTACGCTGACCTGTCTTCTGTTTACACTAAGCAAATGCTGAGAAGCTTCTTTTCATTATATTCTGGATCATCCTTCTTGCACAAATATCCAGTAGGGTTATTTTTTTTTCTGAATTTCGATCTCAAATCTCGATATAGCCGGCGAATCGCAGAGCGTACGATATACTGAAAAGAAAAAGATCGCAGATAATATAATGCTCATATTTTTTAAAAAAATGTTGGAAATCGAATATAGTTCACACTGAAAAAATCTTAGAAAATGAGTGTCATTGATATTGAATAATTATTGGAAATTGAAATTATCAATATCGAATTTGGAAATCGTATATCGTTTATATCGTGGAATTGTAGGAAATTGAACAGTGATAATCTAATTATGATGTTCGATATAGATTTTCGATTTTCCTGATATCTGTATTTTGATATTGCAAACTATTGATCAATCGGCGTATCAAAAATAGCACAGATCACAGACCTGGTTCGTAATTAAGGTTGAAGACGAACTGTGGTGAAAACCCATTGATGGTAAGTGTCAATAAGGATAAAAGATTTTTTAAACAAACACATAATTAATGGGCTGGAGAAGTAGCTATGGTGTAAGTCCTTCTGAGAGAGAACGCCCATTGATAAACACTCTTTCTGGACATGGATGAGGAAGGTTGAAGTCAGGAATGGCTTCAGTTTAAGTGTAGGAATCATTCAAGAATTCGTTTAGTCAAACCGAGGAAAACCCTGGGAAACCTCAGTCGAAAACGCCAGCAGCAGGGCTGGAACTTGTGAACCTTTCTAATATACGAGATCTAAACACCATCTTATTCACTAGATCATGAGATTGTGTAAAGTTGCAGGTCTTTTTCACCCCATGGGGCCTTTATGTAACAACAGTCGTTTAAACTTTATTGATTTATATTTCTTTTTTAGACGGCATTCTCTGGTGCTAAGGTTTGTCGGATCGATCTCTGTTCATGTCATGTGGGCTTTGTGGTGGACTGCTTTAAAATAAATTCAAACTCAATTTAGACGGCATTCTCAGCATAAACATCAAAGCCTTTTATTTACCGTCATCTGGGGTGACTTTGGGGTGGCTTCGGACACTTAGTCAGCTTAGCTTTTGAATGTTGTTTATTGTTGTCGGAATGCTTCGAAGAAGTAACAAAACTTAAAAATATATTTTGTAGGGCTGTGGTTTCAAGGTACAATTGTTTTTCAGTAAATTGTCGCAGTGTGAGTGAAACAATCTGTCCTTGTCTCGCATAATTTTTCCAATTTTTGAGTGATGTCAGCAATATCTCTCTGTACAGAAGGGTTCTTTGGGTGGCAGCGTATGTTAAAGGTCTAAATTCGTAGACTTGTCTGTTGTTAAAAAAAATCACCGATATCACTTCTCTGTTAACCGTTACCGGCGAGACACAAAATGTCTTTATTGAAACTTTCAGCGAAAGGTGGGGCATGGTTCAAACATACAAGAAGATTGTAGGAGGGTGGCCTTATCAACATTATAACAATGAGAATCTTCAGACAACTATTTGTGCTGCTTCCTCAGAAAAAAGATGATTAGATACGTTTCCAGTTAATATCAGATACCAAAAAGTACTCCCTTTGACAAGATTTAAAAGAAACATCCAGGTCATCTTGGGGGGCAGAAATGTCTGACAGATGAGGAGGAAAGAAATGTTGTACTTGGGCTTTTGAAATGTGCTGAATGAGGTTTCCTATTTAGAATAAACCTGCAGCTCTTAGTTAAGAGCTACCTGAATAGAACTGACAGAATAAAAAAAAATCAAGAATAATTACCACACACTCGAATGGTTGCAAACTTTTCATTTGTTTAATTTTGTGACTTGCAGCAGTATAGGTATTTTCTTTTTGTGTCATGATTGTAACCTGTAAGTGAATTTAATAAATACACGTATTGTAGCTGTTAACAAAATTAAAAATAATGAGCACATTAAATATAAAATACCGTAAATACCTTAAAAATAATAAACACTTTAAATATACCGTATAACGCTATTTACTTTGAAACACACAGAAGACGGTATATAATGGTTCAAATGTGTCCGATGGCACCTCAGTTACAAGACATTTATCGGAATAAACGGAACATTATGGGGCGACTTCGGACATTGTTTATTATTCTGTAAATCATTGTTGAAATAATGTCTACGTTTTTTGTAGTATGCAAACTCATACGTAACTCATAGGTATTTTAAAATATTTTGCAGTACTATTAATATTACAACTGTAAATTAAAAAAAAAAAACTTTAAAAAGTGTCCGAAGTCACCTCAGATGACGGTATCTAAAGAAACCAGAACTTTGCGCTGTCTAAACCTATACTTTCAGTTTAAATATTTGACATATATTTGACCTTTTCAGTTATTCGACTATATTGTATTTTTGTGGTAAATTTGATCCGAACAAAAACACCAGAGGTGCAAAAGTGGAGCCAAGTTCTTTAGCCCTAAAAAGGTGTGAAATGGGAGACGGATGAGCCAAGTTCCTTGGTGACAGCATGTAA
>JAGDQP010000238.1:34876-59524 GCA_022664845.1 Lepisma saccharinum
TGACATACTCGTGATGATACACTGTCATACCAAATTTCATTTCTCTATCTCGAACGATGTGAAAAATTGTATTTCAGCTGCCATTTTGAATCAAAGATGGTGAGTTTTTTAAAACATTATTATGTTTTCCTAAACTACTCTTGATAATACATCATTATGCCAAATTTCGTATCTCTGGCTCAAGCAGTTGGAAATTGGATTTATGACGTCCGCCATTTTTAATCCAAGATGGCGTCTTTAGAGATATTTTGTAATATTTTGATAATCTACTAATAATGTTGTACTGTCAAACTATTCTAGCGTTATTCTAGCGGCAGCCGTTTAGGCTGTTTATTCTTTGAAATTTTAGGTTTGGCGACCATTTTGAATCCAAGATGGCGACCTTTTCAAAATGTCGGAATTTTTCCTTTATCTACTTATCATCCTCTACCTTCATACCAAATTTCATGTTTCTAGCTTACTCCAAACACCCTAAACAATATGATGAGTCAGTCAGTCAGTCAGTCAGTGAGTGAGTGTCAGTTAGCCTAAAATGTGCAATTTCAGGGGTCCACAACTAGAACATAGTTTGAGATACGAATATGCAATTTTGTACATCTGCACATATTTACCATATCTCCTTAACGGTAAAAGCTCATGTTCCTATCTTTAACATCTTTTTTCTTACGGGGCCCCCAAATCGTCGATTTTGCCACAAACTCTTGTTCCTGTATAACATGCTTCTGGCAGTGCTGACGTTTTCTGACGTGAAGAACTTGGCTCATGCACTGCCGTGCATGTTGATATCAAAATGAATTGAGATTAGCATTGAATTACTGAACCTGTACTCCACAAACGGTACACTTCACACAATATTATGACCATAATCAAATCACGAAGGCCAATATGGATGTAGCTCGGGTGGGGGGAAAGAATTTATATTACATCGTGATTGGAAAGCCGAAGGGAAAGAAACAGGTGGGAAGACTCAGAGTCGCTGGGATGACAATATTAGAAGGAATCTTTGAGAGGTAGATGTTCATGATAAAAACTGGCTTAGAAACATGTGTTACTGCGGCGATGAACTTGCTAGTTCCGTATGAAATACAGTGAATGAGTGAACACATGATGAAGTTTAATTTATAAATTAGTCATCACCGAAAAACAACTAAGAAAATAAGGCAATCATAACGACTGATTGTTAAAGAAATATACAGTACATACAATTGTTTTAATGTAGTATCTCTGTTTCTCGACTGAACGGAATTTCGCGTTAGTATTTTCAGGCCGGCGCCAAACTTGTTCAGCAAACAGGAGCATCTGTCTACTGTATTTTATAGTAAATGATAAGTTATTCATTTGAATTGAGATGTACATTCAATTACAAAAATAAATTAATGAATCTTTTATTAATCATGGGAGGGAGTAGTACATTATTGTCAATTGTAAGATTTCGGTATCACGCTTTTCAGTACACAGTATGTCCATGAAGTACGTCATGGCACAAACTTCGGGAGATGAATTTATACATCAAAACAAGAAAGAAAGGTAATTTGAAGAAATTTCGAAATATGCATAGTTTAGGCTCAAACAGGAGCTCAAAGTTTGGGCACTACCGTCATATCTCGACAAATGTTGACGTTGGAGGTGTCGTCTTAGCAAATCACAGTCGAAGTGGGCCTAGTACCCAATACAACTAGTTGAGCGATGTTTATGATTGGTGAATACAGCTTAGAGAGTATTTCTATGCTTGCTCTATTAAACCATTTAATTTCTTGACAAAATTATTACGTTCCGAAACCTGTGTATGTGGCTCTCCCTCAGTCATAAACATTATTTAAATGGAAGTATCGGATACTACTCCGGTTGTGAATGCTAAGCCGGCACCGCTTATGCCATTATGTGTCGAGATATGACGTCATTTATGATTATGCCGCCGTTAAGAGCCTGTGGATCCGAAACCACTCATCCTATTACATTTCTGCAAAGCAACGTTTTTTTTTTTCTAGTTTTGATGTAAACAATCACCTCCTGAAGTTTTCGCCGTATTTCAGGGACACACTGTATATGTCCTGTTCGGTTTGAAACAGCTTTTATTCGTTACATCTGTTTTCTTTAATGCCAGTTCTTTTGCTTACATGCAACTTGTAATGTGACATTATTGGTATCATTAGAAATTCAAAAACCTGTAAGAAAAGGGAAGAAACTATGAAGTTCTAGCTAGCGGATGGTTAGAGAAGTGCTTCAGTTGCCTTAAGAACTATTTGGTAAAACTATAACAGATGGAGACTTTGTGGTTTGCTGTACTCAGAAGGAAATGTTGGAAATGGTGATATCTATTTTGTGAGTTCCGTTGCGTCTTTCTTGGCTTTGTACTTGTCTTCCTCTTCTATACTTCCAGCTCCCATCCCATTCGTTGCTTCTCTCTCTTTCTCACACACCCTTTCTCTTCTCCTTCCTCTCCCACTTTTTCCAGCGCATCTAATCCGGATGAATACCTCAAAGTTTACGACTGGTTTGGAATTGCCTTTACACTACAGTGTGTGAACACTGTTACGATATGGTCTCTTCTCGCAATGTGCATCCGTGGAATTCTTCCAGAACAGCGACAACGGTTACTGTTGTGGTTTGCAGAGCAAAAGGAAACTCCAGCAAACGGGGCGATAAGTTTCCCCGTAGATAGCGGGAATGAGAATGTTACTAGCTCTGGTTAAAAAAAGAGGGGGTTGTTTTCTTTCTATGCGTTTTTCATGAAGACGCCAGAATCGAAAACTTTAGAAACTGTAGGAGGTTCCTTGTCGAAAGAAAGAAAGAAAAAAAAAAAAAAACACGTGGTTCTGAAACTTTCGTCCATATTTCATGTTTAGTGATTTCTTGTGCTCCTTTTTTCTCTTATTTCGATTCCAAATTTGGAACAATTGTTTTACACTTAAGTAAGGAAAAGTGAGTTTTCAGCACCTTCAGTTGGTTGGACAACATTTGTAGAAGAAAGTTCTGTTTCCTTGTACCAGAATACTGGAAGAAAATGGAAATAGTGGCCTTCAGGAGTAACACGTGTATTTAGCTTTTATTTCACTGTTCCAAGCTGCAATATTCTACAATGTTACAGCGATTTTGCTGTGATTTTATTATTCAATTTCACCGTATTATACTATGTTGTCTATTATACGTGATAAATATACAACTTTTAGAATACTGACAAAATTGCCTTTATTTTACATTAAATCCATAACACCCAAAATGAAACATTTTTGAGGTGACAACGTTGATGTGTTTATCCGCAGCAATATTTCATCATTTCTGAAACTCTAAATTCAGCAAAAATACTTTTCGAAACTTTAGTTTTGCTCTACAATTCAAAATATGGTTAAAGCACTATATTAATTACATAAAGTTGCATGTTGTACGTATATTCATAAAGTACTATGCTGATAGAAAAGATAAGAAAGTGTTTTATGGAAACAAAATCATCGTGTTACTCTGCCTGCTTTCAGGGATGCAGTGTTGCTGATCAGAATCAGTCATTGTAGGTAGATAGATAATAGTATACTAAATGATAACCCGTTCTCTTTCTCCAAACTCTAATTTGAAGCTTCTCGTTTTTTGTTGTTTTGTTTTCACTTTAATTTTAAAAATGGAAGTTGTCTCGCGTAATATTTTATTACAAACCTGCTATATATTTCCAAGGACTAGTTTTACAATGGTCTGTGTTATTATTTATTTATTCGTTTCTACGAATAGGAAAAAAAATAGCATTTCCGAAAATATTTTATTAAATGAAAAGTATATAAATGAACTTTTATGAACATAAATCAGTACTGTCACGTATGTAGAAACAGAATTAGAATTTATGAAATGTAGGTGCACTTTTTTTTTTTACATTGATTGTTTAATTACACAACTCGACAAAAGTAAGGTTCACTTTTTTTTATATAATTTATAAGTTTTTTCAGGATGCTGAATCCAAAATGAGTTCAGTTTTCCTGTTCATGGGTAAATAAATATTTTACAGCCAACATTCACATTTTCAGCTGAACAATTGTTGCGTATCTAGGTGAATAATGAAAGACAAATTAATAAATCGTATTTTGTGACAAATAGTAAATATATTCATTGCAACAATTGCTAAAATATATTTATTAACCTTAGTTCAAGACTTAGTTTGTAGTGTCTTCTTCTTCTACCTGGAAAAGCTGTGCTGATTTAAGTGTTTTATAATTTTCCGTTGCATAACCAAGTAACACTATCCTATGATATTAACATTTCATCAACCCGGGATGACTATAATCTCCTTAAGGTCCTCAAAGACACGTTATCCTTCCTCTTTGCTCACTGTGCTAACATTTTCTTGCAAGTTTTCCAAGTTCTGTTTCAAGAATTGCATTTTAAATTTAAAGCTCATTTTGTAACCCAAATCTTTATTATGATTTTAACGATGACTACGCAATCAGACTCTTGGTTATTCCTTTGAACTTAATAGTAATGCTATTGAAAGGTTATCCAAGATTATGAAGATTTCAATTAAAACTTAATACATTGCTTTTATGTCCGATTTAATGACTGTGCCCTCTGATAACGGTACGTCGTAAATAGGACTGAAAGGAAATTTCATCTTTTCATAAGATCTTAAGAAACTACTGGATGGTACCCAGTTTCATATGAAGTAACAGCAGAAATATTTACATTGTGTCTATGTGAATTGCACGCTAAATATTCTTGCTCCTAGCTTTAAGAGCAGTGTTAATTGCTTGTTTACCTATCCAAATCATATACGCAGACATTAGAGCTTGTTTATTCGTTCTGCTGTTTAGTGAATAACACAATTCAACCATTGTCCTGTTCTACAGATGCCTAAAGGCCTTAAAATAAATTTCAAATTCAAACAATTCAACCACTATATTTGTATTGTAACTTTGTGAGGATCAGTTCAAGATTGTCATAACTTTCTTTTATTTTCACTTGATTCGAGATGTTCGTTCTAAGAGAACAACTGGGCACTGGATTCTAAAGACTAAATACATTATTAATGTCAGATTTAAACCCCGCACGGATTTGTCCGAAGTTGAGTGTAGGTCATCAGACCAACATATCATGCCACTTGCCGCAAAACATGGAATTGAATTTGAATTTTATTTATGGCCTTTAGGCCACAAAACTTGAACTTTGCCACCTGTCTGTCTTGCCTTTACGGTAATTGAACTGCAGACTTTGGCCACAAGTTACGACTAGTAACTTTCTTTGATGTTTGCCGAGTGACAAGTAAGTGTGAAAGCATTTGCGTGAAAAGAGCGTTGATGAAGAAGATTTACTTTACGACTTATTTTAGAGAAGTCGATAAAATGTTTCTACGGTATTGATATTGTTGTACTCAATAGTAAACTGCTACGTCAGACCAACAATATTGCTGCATTATCCTCACGGGGAACGTACAGAGTAAACTCAATTAGAGGCTATAAATCTAACAAAGCCATCATTGTCCCAAAAGTCTTCACATTAGCTACAAGCATTTTGCTATGAGAATTTCAACTGTAAGTGCTACAGTTGAATTAATTCCTTAAATTAATATTTGATAGGGAAACTAAGAACAACAAATTTTGTTTAAAGAGGTACTTTCTGTGATATAATATTTTTTAATTCTATTTTTGAATACAACTAGCAAAAGTACAAGCTCATAAAGGAAAGCAGAACAGTTTTAAAATAAGAGATATTCTTCATCGCAGGTTTTCTCTGCTTGTCTGGAGTCACACAAACTGAATGTGTAGATTATATATTTATGCCAGGGCTGCCGTATTTCTTATTCCTTCTCCCACAGACAAACTTGACACTTGTAGCCTTATGATGTTGCAAAGAACATTATGATGTGTTTTGAATATAGTAACCTTTTTAGTTACAGGTCTACTTATCTATCCCTAGCATCTAGCGTTACAATCTATAATGAATTGATAAAGAAATACGGGTTTCAACCATAATAATGCTTAGTCTCAAATGCATTATCTCCTAAACAAACGATGTAGTTCAGTGATTCTCAAAGTGTGGTGAGCAGATTACTGGTATTCAGCAGAAATCTATTAGATGGTCCGCTAGTAGTCGAAGGGAGGAAAGTGTGTCAATACGTTCTTCTCCCTGATAAAGAAGGAGTGGAGATTAATTCGTAAAAGTTGGACGGCATGTTTTCTAATGCTTGGTGAACGTCTGCTGCTAGTTTGTCATTTCAGTTATTTTGTACGTACCATACATTTCATATTAAGCTTTTTGATGGCCTGTTGCGCACTTTTAGTATTAGAATATTACTTTGTAAAAAATATTTGTACATAGTTTATTTACGATATGCTCTGATAAACGTCAGCATTCGTTGATCTATAGTTATAAAAATTGCAAAGTTAGCGTGTTCTCCATACCTATAATTTGATTAAAATAATGGACTTGCTTCCGTTTTTCAGGTTTTATCCTTACTTCCGCCAAATTATTTACTTGTTGTGTAGACTACCGACAGTTGCTTGACCTTTTCCTACTTGTGTAAAAATAGTGCACAAGAATTTATATAATGATGATTGGGAGTAAAATGCATATAAAAAGTCATCAGTAGTTGACTTATTTGACGTATTCAGAAATTGTTTCCGAAATGTAGAAGGTTTTTTTTTTTTTTTTTTTTTTTACGTGTGTGCGTTTTGGTAATTCGCGGTTTTAGCTACACTTATTTTGCAGTTTAGTATCAAACGAATCCGTTAAGGTTCTAGATAATCATTTGATAAAATCTGAACGCTAAACAATATGCCGCATTAGAAATGCTGAATATTATGATATAATTCAGAAAATTCATGTCTCAGGCACAGTAAATATAAAATATGAGAATTGTTGTTTTAGGCAGAGAGCAAGAGCGTATTTGTGTGCTCAAATGAAAATTGATTTGCATTGACATATTTGCTTTAATTAAGATTTTCCTGAACAGTCAACTGATATTGTAGCAATATAGGAA
Source organism: Lepisma saccharinum (assembly GCA_022664845.1). NCBI lineage: Eukaryota > Metazoa > Arthropoda > Insecta > Zygentoma > Lepismatidae > Lepisma > Lepisma saccharinum. The sequence continues at coordinate 41,832 of JAGDQP010000238.1, forward strand.
ACTAGTTACATTGAGAGTATCAGAGGCAAAGAGATACAAGTGACATTGAATATTTTTAAGGAAGTGGTCTCGTCTTCTTTTATTTATAGCACAACATATATGTGAGATGAAATATTAATATTTTGTTCAAAAATACATTAAGGTAAAGTGACTCTTAGTACAAAATCGGAATGTTTTGTGTGACATAGTCTACGTTTCAGGTTATATGTGAAAGACAAACTCAAACTTTCGTTTTTTCTTCCTTTTCTTAAATATATTGATGTCGTTTGCACCTTTTTGCTTCTGAACTCCTCAATTACTCTTCACTTACTGGAGAGTTTTTGCTTGTACGGTAGAAGAAAATCTTCACTCGGCTGGGTTGCACAAATTTGACGTGTAGTGGCCTAGGAGGTAATATTGCTTTCCTAGGGCATAGCAAAATTCTACGACAGGATTTTTCCCCATTTGTATTACCATTATACAAGCCAATTATTGAGACAATTCGTACTTATATATTACAACATAGCTCTCGTGTCTGACTTTCAATTTTCACGGTATGATGTCATTTTGACGATATTGTAACCGAAAAAGTAATCCGATGATGCTATTTGCATTTATACTGTAACTGATATTCAAATTCTCTCCACCAGAGTTCCTAACTGTAAGAAAATGTAATATTTTCTTTTAAAACACGCATACACAAACAGCAGTTTCCCCATAACAACTACCCAGTTACTATATATTTAATTTCGATTAGTACTACATAAAGAAACAGCATAATTAACAATACTCATGTGTGAATTGAATTGAATTTATGACGTAGCCATCTTTGGCTCAGGCTGGGATAGTGGAGGAGAGAGTGTATGTGGAGAGAAAGCGGGACAAGTCCTAGTTTACAAGGTACCATCTCACTATTTGTCTGGTGTGATTGAAATAAAGCCCTGAAAAGCCTCAATCACGATTTAAGACCCCTTGATACGAACCCAAGATTTCCTAATGCAAACCAAACACTCTACTAAGTGAGCTACGGTCGCCAGATTCTTCATGTTTGAGAATAGTCTCTGATACAAGTAATAAAAAAAATGAAAAGCACTTTTCTCTCATTTTCTGAAGCCTCTTTTAACAATATGTGAAGCAAAGGTCTATCAGAATTTATCCATGAGAAATCCAGCTGATTACTGCATCTATAGAAGCAGCAACTTCGCTCTATTTCTACATCAGAATTCATGTAGGTAAAAAGTTAATGCAGGAAAATTGCTTGTCAAATTCAGTTTTAATCTTGTGACTATAACGTGTAGGCTTTTGCAAGTTTTGTTAAGTTTTCCTGTTGGTATAGAGATTGAAGAAGAAAATCGAAACACCTTTCTTGAAGTTAATTTTAAAGTAACAAACTGAAAATGAAAATAAAATAAAATTAATATTGTACGAGTTTCGTGAAACACAAACTTTTGAGAAATCTTCTGCGATAGACATTCCCAGTTAGCTTTTGGAGGAACGGAAGCAAGATCAACATTGCTGAAGTTAAATGCTTGGATGAACAATTTCAACTTCAAACACTAATACACACAAAATTTACACACGTATTCTCTATCACAAACACATACACGCACACAAACGTACTCATAGATATCCTTGCAAAGAAAAATGTACAGTCTTTACAGCAGCAGACGCAGGATTTTTGTCCCTATCTAGAGAGAAATTTCTGTCGGCATAATGTATTCTACAGCTTTTAGATAGGATTCCATTGTAGACAGTGACTTTAGCTTCATTTCCATTTTCTAACTCACCTGCTGTTAGTTCAGGAGAGGAGGAGTGGGGTGAGAGACACAAGGAGAGAGTAAAGTGCCTTCATTTAGATTACTCACACATAACTTGTTAGCGGCTGAATGGCGGTGGAAGCTTTAATAACACATACATCAAACACACTCTTAAACATTTGTATGTAAGGTATATATACATATATAGGGAACAAATTTTATATGAAATATATTTATATGTAACACGCATAAATACAATCTGCGTTAAATAAACTCATGTTGAATTCTTTGTATTAATTTTATGTATTTTGCTGTTGAAACCATTAAAAAAAAAAGAAAATTGATTTAAAGTTGTTTTTGTTGCAGTTATTCCAAAAAAAAAAAAACTTAATCAATGATTGATTTTATTAGTGAAAATTATTTATCAATATTTTTTTTTAAAAAAATTGTGAAAGTAAATGGTAAATTTATGAAAAATCAAACTGAAATATCTAATTCAATTTGCCTTTCTTTTTAAATGATCTGCAGTGAATAATTTGTTTTCTGTATTAGAGACTTTATATTAGACTCAACCAATTAGCTGAACGCATTTTCTTTCTGCTATAAAATTATCTTTCATGTCATGCATCAAGAACCTTTTGTCTTGCTCTCTGGCAGATTACACGTTGGGTAGTATACTCCAGTCAGAAGATTTCATGTCAAAGAAATAACACTGTTAATCAAGGAGCATATACCATCTTTTTATCTACGTAGTCTTTTATAATACTACATTCCTAGACCTATTAGCTCTGACTGCAAAATAAATTTATTGCTCGTGCGTTAAAGCATGTCAATACAATTTACATTTGAGGAAAATTAACTGCTCTTTGCTTTGTCTGCAATATATAATAACAGCAATTCGTGTATACTTATATATTTGATGTGTATGCGAAATGTTTTATTTAACGATTAATATCTTACTCTTACTTCCAGTTAAGCAATTTTCAGATAATTCTATAAATCGTAATGCACGTTTCTTAACACAATTAAGCAATCAACACATAAAAAATGAAGTTGACATTTTTAATTTACTTTTAAAGAATCCATCTAACAATAATTCTCGTTTGATTTAATTACTTTTTATATTGCGTAATAAGTTGCATTTCTAGGGTACGGAAATGGTTTCTCGATCAAAAATTGATACAATTACAATTTCTCTAGAAGTTAAATTCAACTGTTTCTGTAATTATTTCTATTACACAGAGTTATCGGACAATTTGCTACATACACGAATCTATTGCATGGGTATGTAAAATTTTGAAAGCAATTTTATCAATACTGATTTCAGACTGCTCATTTTCTAATGATGAAGAAGGGAATAGAGTTTGATTAAGTAATAAAACCAAATTCGACCTGACTATAACTGTATGTTCGTTATTTTTTTCTTCTCGGCTACATCTCTTGCTGTAGACACCAGAATTAGAAACATGTATTGAGAACGATTTTGGTGAAGTGCTTTTCATACACTTAAAATAAAGCTGAATATCTTACCAGGATTTTCTATCACTAGAAGTCTATTTATTTATTTTACATTAATGAGATTAACAAGTAGTTATGATGTAAGCCCATTTCAAGTTTAAGGAATGACGTCCCTGGGCGAAAACTTTCGAAAGAAGAGATCGGAAAGGTAGGGAACAGCTTTGTCAAGGTACCTTCCTGACATTCACCCAGTGAAACTAAAAAATATCCGGAAAATCTCGGTAAGGATGACACGCAACGTGACTCGAAGGTGGGTGCTTCTCAAGTGTGATTCCAAAGTCCACAATGTTAACGACTGAACTATGGGACCTTCAGTAATTTTCATATTGACGTTTTTTCAATATTCTAATTTTGGGGGGATAATCATATGTATGTTTGTGTTATGTAAAATCACTTTTAATATACTTTCAATGCCAGAATTATGTATTCAGAAGCTTTTATGTCAAATGTAATTTCTTCAGGCACTTGAACTCTTGTTCATTTGATTGAGTTGGAGGTGGGAAAACAGGAATAAAGTAAAATGAAGCGTAATGAGTAATACATAGTTAAAGAACTGTTTAAAGATGCATTATATTACTTAGGCCTGAGAGACTTCTTTGTTCTTTTCTTAAGCATGGTCCTTAATTGATTTTTCTGATGAAACAGATGGCGATGTTTTTCTCGTCAATAACCCCCCTTGTCTGATATCCAGTTCCACCCTTTAATCCAGTAATTTACATAAAAGTAGTTGAACTCAACGGAGAGGGCTGAAGGTTAGAGAGGGGAGTCGATTTCGGTTAATTATATAAATTGAATACAGCTTCCTCATTTATCATGAAGATAACTCGTTAAAATTGGATTACTTGGAAGAGAACAGTTGGTTCGTGGAGAACATGGGTCTACAAGGATCGCGAAACGACTTCAATGAAGAAAATTTGCGTGCAGTTAAAGGTCTCAAAGTCATTGCTATCTCCCTTGCTATTCCATTTGTGGTGAGAAAGTCGTAACTTTTATAGAGCTTTGCTAAGCGTTCTAGAACATTTTGGAATATTGGTGAACAGAGAACCTGAGTTTCCAATAGCCTCTGTGAGGTTACTTGAGCTGTAACTGTAGTAGTATAAGGAAATATTAATTCCTATGTTAGACCAATATTGGTATATGGAATATTTAATTTTAAAATGTCCTTATTTCAAAATGAGAGGACTATTTTAGTGTTCTACTACTGGAAAAAAATATACTAATATGCAGCAGTAGAACTTCGAGACTTAGAACTTTTATTTTTAAAGCTTTCCAGCATCTTCTTGTTTTTACTTAGTTATTCAGTCTGTTAAAAAAGGAACGTACGGGTGATAGAGACATCATCATTTAGGCATTGCTTGCTGTAACTGAGAAAACCGGAAAATCTCATTCAATGACGTTTCGGGAACTTCTCTCGCTCCCTCTTCTCCTCTTCCGGGAGTTAAGTCACGACTAAGATATGCGTGTGAACGTGATTAGTTTCCTCTGAGGGTTGCTTGCTCATTTCGAGATACATGCTGTCTAGATCAGGGGCGTGATATACTTCTAGAGTGATATACCACTGAAGTGAAATTCATACTTTCGCCGTACTACAACGTAATATTAAGGAATTGGCCAGCTAATATTTAAAATTGCGTGATATACCGATGAGTCAGAACAGTTAGTAGTGTGTTTGCGGGGCTTCCCGTTTGGCCTATTCCCGTTTCGCCTACTGACCCAAAGGCACATTTATATCATTATCTTCATCTCATCTTAAATGTAGGCGAAACGGGAATTCCCGTTTTGCCTATTCCCGTTTCGCCTACGCTCTCTTAAAGAAGATATTTAGTGTCTGAGGGAATTTTCTTGCAACGATTCATTAATGAGATTCAAAGCTCTGTTGTTATTCGATATGATTCTAGCCGATCTGATTTTGTCCCCCCCCCCTCCCGGCCTTCGTAAATATTATTTTTATGTGCAGTTCATTAAACGTTTATTTTACAGAAAGAAAGCCTGTATCGTGTTTGGCTGTGCTATTGGGCGTAGTGGCCAATCACAAAAGTGAAAAAAAGTAAACAAATGAAGGGAAAGGAGAGAGAGAGAGAGGCGGGTACACTCGTAGCAAAGAAAAACAATTTTCAGTATTCCTATAATATGCTCACACATATATTTCAAAATAAACGTGTATCTATTACATAACCTTTATAATTTAGGCTACAATGTCACTCATTGTCCCCGTTTATTATATACAATGTTTACAAGTGACGTTATGTTTATCGCAGATCCTCCTGCTTGAAACTTTAATCTTCCAAATGTAAGTAATATGATACTGTATCTACGTAATGAATTAAATCTATGTGCCCTGAACGGAATCCAGATTTTAAGTTGCTGATGCCTTCATCAACGCGCCTATACTTTAACGTTTTTGCTCTTGGTTTCTTCCCAACTTCTAGAAACTGCATTGAGGTTTCATTCTCAGCTTGCTCTTGTTGGAGTAATTCTAGAAGAATGAATATATTTGGGTGCTCCTTAGTTAATCTTCTGTTTAACTTTGCATGCCATGACTCCACGACATTGTTGGTTCTATCCTCTAAAGAATCACTAGAAAAGGAATAAAAAATAATATTATAAATAATTATAGATATTATAGTTTAGTGGATAAAATAGAAAAGACTGACTAACTTAGGATACACGTCAAGTAAAAAGCTAATTCTTAAATAATATTCATGATAATTTCTGTAGAACATTAGAAAAGTTACATCAAAAGAGAAGTAGAGCGGAGAAACTACAAGAATGATATTACTCCTGCATAGTTTGAGACTAAACGTTAAAATTATATGCTCATTGGTCTGCTTTATCGAGGCAATCACTAGTTATATAAACTAAGATTATGTGCTGAAGAAATTAATAAATGCACATATTTTGAAGATATGAAAGCTATACTCACGGCGTGAATATGGCGCCTGTCTCATTGATCCAAGTATGTAACATATAATCATGAAAAGCAGTCTTGTTTTTTACTTCCGGCGCAGTTTCCTGCATCAGCAGAAATACATCCTCAATATTGTCAATAGGAACAAGTGGCATAGCTGCAGCGCGACGAATCGATGTCTTAACACCTTTATCTTCTCGATGCAGAGTGGACAATCCCAACTCTTGAACTTTCCTACATACACATTGTGCATAATGGAAAAAGCACCCACGGACAACGGTATTTGGCAAAATTTCGTGAATAGCTGCTATTGTTGCCTGCTCAAAGTCTATTAATATTTTAGTCGGATTGAAGTCAAAGTCATTTTCTGTTGCTTTTTCGTTAATTGAACGAAGCAGCCTGCAATAGTTTTCCTTCTTTCTGCTCGTAAGCAAGCAGAACAAAAATGGGAAGACCTGACCCATGTACCTACTATGTAAAGTATACAACTGGCTGAACAGACGTGGAACAGCTTTAAATGTCCCATCCATGAAAACCACCTCTGCGCTCGCGAGTTTTCTAAGATTGTCTGTGGTTCCAAAAACCTATACAAAGGGAACAACACAGTAATTAGTTAAAAAAAAACTCTTAAAATAATATCTTGCAAAATATTTATGTTCATCTACACTTAACACGTAAACACAATTATATTGCTAGTATAAATCCTAGTTCATATCGGCTAGAATCATATCGAATCACGACAGAGCTTTGAATCTCCTTAATGAATCGTTGCAAGAAAATTCCCTCAGACACTAAATATCCCTTTCTTTAAGAGAGCGTAGGCGAAACGGGAATAGGCAAAACGGGAATTCCCGTTTCGCCTACAGATAAGATAAGATGAGGATAATGATAAAAATATGCCTTTTGGTCAGTAGGCGAAACGGGAATAGGCGAAACGGGAAGTACCCGTGTGTTTGTCTTGTATCCAGGATGTTCCAGGATACATCATCGGTGCCGATCATCCTGAATGGGGTTTTCCCTGATTTCTCTCGGTCACACCAGGTAAGTGCTAGGAGGACACCCCAATAATACAGTGAAACTGAAATGTAAGAAAATTATAAACAAAATATTTTTTCCGGCTAAATAGCTAACTTCTGCTCTCAATGAAAAGTAATATTATGTACTAATATTTATCACAGACATTACTCTCATAAAAATGAACACTTATACTGGCTGTGAATATTGAAACCGAAGGTGCTCTCATATTTCTACTTGGAGCAACTCGGATTTACGATTTTGGGTTCTCAGTATTATTATTATTATTATTGGAAATCCATTGCACTTGGTGTTTTAAAAATAATATAGGCGCATATATAACACGTCGTGATAATAACAATGGTAAAACGGCTATTCACATATTTTAATAATTATAACATACCGATTATTTTCAACAAATGGGATATTCGAGTCTGAGAAGTCGAGCCCAGATCGTCCAGATGTGAGAAAGATAACATATTTATCTTGTATCACCCTCCTAGCTATGTTAATAATCTCCCTTAACTTACTGAAACATGGTTAAACCATTGGAAGAAACTAATTTATTAGAAGTTGTACCTTAATGGGACAACTTCGGCTATAGAAGCCTATATCGATTTTCAAAATTCTGGTGTCATTCGACTTAGTTATACTCACTGACCCCAAATCGGCAAAAATTTCTTGTCGGAACATATTCCCACCGAACACTGACCAAACCCTCCGAAAAGGAGCTATTGGGACCAATATCGATTTTCAAAATTCTAGTGCCATTTGACTTGGTTATAATCACTGACCCCAAATCGGCAAAAGACGACTTGGGCCACGATTATGGATTGATTCTGAGGTTACGATTGGTAGTGACGACGAGATTTATCTTCCTTCAACCATTCAGGCTGTGGAACTCCTTGCAGGAACGTTCGACACGTTAAAGATCGAATGAAACATCACTCAAACCCCAAATGGTCGACCGATCGAGGAGGGATCGATCCGACGACACCAAGCACCAGAGGTGAGCGCTCTGCCAACTGAGTCATCATAGCCCCTCTGTTCCTCGTACCCAGTGGTTAACACCACAGACTTCGGAACAGTATTGCCAGTCACCAAACTGAAGTTAACCTGGAACTTTCTGTTTTACCAGGCGAATGACGGAATGGCACCTCAGGTAAGTCCCTTGCCACTCTCTTCCTCTTCTCTGGAAGTGCTCACAGACGAACGTTATCCCTCAGATATGCGATGGGGTTAGGCTTCAGCTGTAGATTATATACGCACATTAGAAAAGTAATTAAAAGCATGGATATATAGTAAATGAGAGGAGTCGAAATCGAAACTTACACAAGCACATAATGCAATCTGATGTACATAATTGAACAGCCTATTGGAAATATCCTGCTCAAACATGATTTTAAGTGTATTAGAATGCTAAAATATATGTCGTTTCCATGGTAACGATAGTCATTTAGTAAACATATATTCTAGTATGTTGAAGTGATGACTGATTCAATTACAGCCAAATACGACATAATGACTTTAGCCATAGGGCAATGTCAAAATATTTACTTTTTTTATAGCAAGCAGACTCAATTTTGAACTTGAAATGGAAAACCATGTAAGTGCCACAAATCCAAAAATCGCGTTTTCGATGTTAAAAGTTTGAATTGCCAAACCTAACAACATGCAAAAATCTAGAAGTTTTCATTCAGACCATTGCAAATAGTTGAAAATCGCAACGGAAGATGTAGTTACGTGTGTTCAAGGCGGAGAAACCTTCCGTTTTCATCTCCCCTGTACAATTTCGTTTGCAGCACTTACATGGTTTTCCATTTCAAGTCCTCAATTATTAAACAGTTCATCGAACATAGATCTGAATCCTGGCAAACTTCGCATAGTGACGTAAGAAAACATCCTTAAGACTTTAACTGTATTAGAATGTTTAAGTGCTTATAAGCTCCTTTGCATTTTTTCAAAACGTAATATTCCTTCGAAGTTTCTGGATCGAATATCACAAGTTTTCACCCATTGGTAGTGCTGGCATTGGAGAAAGATGAAAAGGTTTCTGATTAGCATATGCTTTATGGCTTCCCAGATAATAGTACTTGAAAAAAACACACACACACACATTTTCAAGCCTTACGTAGAAACTACTAGACCTACTCTCACCAAACTTCGTATTTCGGTCGATCCAATCCATCTTGCTCAGATGCACATAATTCCTAGTGGGTAAAACTTGCCTTAGGGTAGGTTTTACCCACTAGGAATTATGTGCGCAGGATTGGATCAAGGGAAATATAATGTACTTTAAGGACGTGTCCAAGTTTAATATTTTTTGGAAGAAAAAAAAAAGTAGCTTAGAACTGGATAAAACTTTATTTTTCACTTTTCCATTTTACAAACCTTCCCTGAACCATTTTGAAAAAAAAAAGAATTCAGTCTCTCCCTCCAGTTTAGTCACCGTCACAGCTTCCTTTGGCCTCCACTCAAACTTCCACACAACATCTGGATCATCTGAAGTCACTGTCTCTTTTACATATTTCAGAAATGCACAACAGAAGTTAGCACACACATTGGCTTCCCAAAGACCCTAAAACAGAAAGAAAAAGAATGATGCAGAGCTTATAGATGCATTTCGTCTTAAATGTTATTCATAACCAATTTACAAAAGCATTATTATAAAATATTTAAATTGTAATATCGCACGTTCTCCTTCTATGAGAAAACTCCTCAGAATAACCTTTTCTCCAAAGTTGCTTGTCATATATAATAGTAATTACTCGCTTTCATGAGTATACACGACAATTCGATGAATACACATAGAATGCGTTTCATAAGCCTTAAAACATTGAACTAGAAATCCCAGAATAAATCTCGATATCACTAGAATATCGGTATTTTGAACCTAATCTTTGAATCATCAAATCATTAGATTTTGTTACTTACATAATCGTTTCTAACATCTACCATAAATCATTATTAGACGGAAACTTAGAAAATAATTACGAAAATTAGAAGTTTTACTCCACGGACTGGTGCCCATGTTTAAGATGGTGCCCATTTTTCAAGCCCGCAGACTCCAAGATTTTAAACGACCATATCTCTGCTACCATAAACATTAGAGATTTTTGTCAGGTTCTATTTAAAAAACAATAATTGGTTTTATAATTTACAAGAAGTTTGGTTATTTGCATGTTTTTAAGTAATGGTGACATTTTTTGGGATATGATCAAATTTGGGGAAAGAGTTGTTTTAACGTTTAGTTTCTATCTAACATCTTGAAAACAGAAATGGATGAAAATATTACCCATGTCTCTGAAAGTATATTTAATGAGCTTTAAAATTATATCATGAAGCTTGAGTTTGCTCTAAAATAACGAGATCAAAGTAAAGTTCGCCATAAGTGATGCAACTTTTTAGTACGAACAAATGGTATTTTTTTAGTTTTACTATTTTTGTTGAAGTGAAAGATTATTACATATGTTCTATGTTAAGAATAAGTTGGTAATTATTCATATAAACATCATTGGCTCCGGTGTGTGTTTCTGCTAGCAAGTAGGAGGAGATTGACTCCTCAACGAATCAGGTGATCAGATTTATCTCACCGATTTTCAAAATATGTAAATGATTTCATAAAAGAAATGTACAGTAAATTGAGGAATTGTAATTGTGTTTATAATAAATGTAAAGGAATCTTATTAATTTATATGGTGTTCTCGATATTATTCACATAAATCAGCTGCAGTATTAAAACTTTTTAAAGAGATTGATTGAATTGTTATTAACGTCCCAAACGAGCTGTGAGCTTCTAAGTACGGAAACTATAGCTTTTCGTAAAGTGGGCTCCGAAGCACTCAACTCAATGAATCCCGGCGGAAATTGAAGCCGTGACAACGTGCACAGAAAGCAAGCACGCTAACCCATCGGCCACGCTGAGGGCATTCAATATGACATTGTTTACGGTTCTGTTAAGTTTATAAAACGTTGCATATAATATTAGCTCAATTGCTGCCATAGGTTTAATATTTCTGCTTTTCATGAGTTGTTTCTGTACAATATTTGAATACATAGAGGAAAGCAGTTACAATAATTGTTTTGATACGAGTTCAAATCGCGATCGTCAATATACAGCTAGTTATTTTTACTCGAGGCGTTGGCCGTTTCTCAGTAATTGCTTTTTTGTTTGTTTGTTTTATTATTGCTTTGTTTTCATAATGATGGCTGTTATTAATTACCTGTCTGTGCCATCTGCTTACCTACTGAAATGTTACTGGTGCCATAATAACCTTCTGTTAAGACAAGACAAAATGAATTGTATGGGCGGTAACAGCACTATGGCTTACGCCCTTCCCGAAATAACTTGTTGTATTCAATTCAGTGGTTGTCTTCATCCCACTTCAGCCCAAGAATGTACCAGAAGAATTAGTGTTAGTTAATCTTTGAACAAAACCTAAGAGAACTATGTCTGTTTTTATTCATTAACTTGTCCGATAATTAGCATCGAATGTAGTATAAGAATAGTTTTCATTCTCCTCAACGTCCTGAGAGAGAGAGAGAGAGAGAGAGAGAGAGAGAGAGAGAGAGAGCAAGAGAGAGATCAATATTCCAATAGTTTTCAAACTGTATTTATACATATTTTCCAGAATGTATAATTTCAATAACAAGACAAGGTATCTGCTTTAGTAATACGAATACAAATACAGTGTTGTTATATTTGTAATGTTTGCCTACAGAAATTATTATTCTTTGGTTTCCGTACAAAAGGAATAAAAAAACAGCCTAACACATATTTTCAAACAGTTGAAAATGAACGATCCTTATTCTCAATCTACACCTTAAACTACAGCATAGTTTGGGACACAAAATTTATTACCAAATGTTCATCTGGCTCTGACAAACGATTTGTAGTTAATTAACTACCCAAATATCACTAAAGGGTTATATAAAATACTGTAGTATTTATTACGTTTCAACAATTGAGATGCACTTCAGAAGTTACATTGCTTCATTGAAAACTGTAAAATTAGGTTAGATCAGGACTTATTTAGTTAGTTAAAGATATATTAGTCACTTTAGGTCACTTTTAATTAAAATTAATGATTTGATTAGTTCAAACTCAGGTCTGAAATCGCTTTTCTAAGAAGATCGATTGCTCATCACGGGAGTACCCTATATAAAGCTAATCCAAAAATATATTTCGTAATATTATAACTGAGTTTATGTGGCTTTATATAGCTTTACGTAAGAGTATGAAGCAAGAACAGTATAACACTCGTAGTTTAGCTTTGTTTGTTTCGTGTTGTTAATCTACTGTTAAGATTTTTCATTTTCTGGTTTGATGTATCTTTTGTTCGAATATTTTTAATACTGGTTTTCGTATTCTGAAACCATCTTTCTATACTGTCATGCGTATACATTAATACTTGAGCATTTTGGTCTAGCACTTTTTAAAAAATCATTAAATATATGTATATTGAATAACCATTCAAATAAAGTCGTGCCTAATCTGTCTATAATTTTCCCTCTTGTGCATTGTAATCTCCTGTAAGAATAGTGGAATCTACTGTGAAGTTATTCAGGCTATTTAAATCTCTAAGGAAATATGTTGAGAGTTATTGAATGAAGAAATATATAGATTTTAATAAATGATATTTCTATTAACTTTAAATTGAACGTCGAGTACTTTTATATTATATTCTTGAACTATATAATCGCTATTGATTTTTTGATTTCCTTGAAAAGACAAGAGCTATTTCTTCGCCTTTTGTGCCTTATTGCCAAGATTAATCAACAATCAATCACACTAAGGTAATCGGGCATCATAACATTGAAGTTATGAATATTAACATTTTGTTTCCAGAGAATTTGATTCATATCTAATTCCAGTAAACGAAATAAAAAGAAATAATCTTCCAGTCGTAGATGTAGCTAATGATGTAACATTGCCAATTGACACAGAGATTCGCATCTAAATTACATTAGCCTACGTTCCCCACCCTTATCGTTAAGTATACCACCGAAAAGATTAAAAGAAAATGCAATCTATGAACGACTTAACCCGAGTCCAATTTTACTGAAGTGCATATACTGTAAAAGTACCATTTATTTTCAAAAATTCAAATCTCGCCTTATATGAGAGCAATCGAGAAACTATTTATTGATTTGTAGATTATTAATCAATAGCTGTTCAACGATACCCCACAAGACGTGTATATATACTCGCTTTATTTCGCTGGGAGCGCTGCCCCCAGACCCCTGTAGGGGGCTTCACCCCCAACATCAGTGCTTTTCAGAGGATGCGCCTCCTTTATCTTAACCAAAATCTCCCTGCAGCACTACACCACCATGGTGCTCATCTGCACCTTCCCACGTGTGGCTGCGCCCCGAAAGGGGAGGTTTGCCCCATTTATTGTAACCAAATTAACGACTTTTTAAAAGTGTTTTTATATTGTCGTGACCTACTTTTGATGGTACACCTTCAAGTAAAATTTTATTTATCCACTTAAACGGTATGCAATATGGGATTTTGGGCGGCCATTTTGGATCCAAGATGGCGTTTTTGGACACATCATGTAATATTTTAGTAACATACAAGTTATAATGTACCTTGTAACCAAATTTGATATTTCTAGCTCCAGCCGTTAAAGCTGTGTATTCTATACAACAATGGGTTCGGCGGCCATTTCGGATCCAAGATGGAGACCGATTTTGCTCATTAACGAACTTAACCGAGCAATTAAGAATATAAATGACATATTAAAATTTGGTTCAAATATCTTCAAAATTATGGCCGCTAGCGTGTTAATATATATCATCATCATCATATTCAGCCGTTTTCTATCCACTGCTGGATGAAGGCCTCCCCCTTTTCTTTCCATATATCTCGGTGTGCCGCTATCCTCATCCGTGTAGCTCCTGAGAAACGCTTGATTTCATCTACCCATCTTACATTTGGACGTCGTCTCGGTCGTTTCTTTTCTCTAGGAATCCAATGTAGAACATTTGTCGTCCACCTTCCATCTGTTCGTCTAGCTATGTGACCGGCCCATTTCCACTTCAGCTTCTTGAAGTCTTGATTACATCCTCTACCTTTGTTTGTGCGCGAATTCATTCATTTGTCTTCCTGTCTCTCCTGGTTATTCCTAGCATGCACCTCTCCATTGCTCTTTGTGTGACTCTCAATCTTTGAGTCGTTTGCGTATTCAATGTCCAAGTTTCACAGCCGTACATCATCAGAGGTAAGACACAATGATTATAAACTTTACGCTTCAGACACATTGGAAGTTTGCTTTTGAAAATAAAGTGTAGTCTTCCAAACGAACTCTACGCCATTTTACATCTTCTATTTATTTCATCAGTCAACTTGGCATTCGATGTTTTAAGCTGGCCTAGGTAAACAAACTCATCAACTATACCTATTGTCTCTCCGCTAATCTTTATTTCCCTTTTTGCAGCATGTTGATTGTATATGACCTTTGTTTTACTTAAATTAATTTTAAGGCCTATTTTCGAACTCTAATAATTCAATTCTTCCATTCTGGTTTGTAGTTCTTCCGCATTTGAAGCAAACAGGAATATATCATCAGCGAACCGTAGGTGATGAAGATATTCGCCATTAATTTTAATTCCAACTTCGTCCCAGTTTAAATTTTGGAACATTTTTTCCAGGACCGCAGAAAACAGTTTTGGAGAAATTGAATCTCCTTGCCTTACCCCCTTTCCAACTTTAAATTTTTCACTTTCTTGATGTAGTTTAATGACAGATGTTTCGCAGTAGCTAGATGTACGCATTTTCGATACCTTGATATTCAAGTGACTTAAGTACTGCTGATAAGGAGACCAAATCGAAAGCTTTTTCGAAATCTATTAATCCCAAACATAGTGGAAGTTCATATTCATTAGTCCTTTCCATAACTTCATTCAATGTTTGTATGTGGTCTATTGCGCTAAATCCACGACGAAATCCGGCTTGTTCCCTTCCCTGGTTAAAATCCAAATCTCGTTCAATACGATTCACAATAACTTTGGTGAACATTTTGTATAGAACTGAGAGTAAACTAATTGGTCTGTAGTTTTCGACGCGTTCTTTCTCCCCTTTTCTGTACAACAAAATTATAACAGCATTATTCCAACTTCTGGGTATTTATCTCTTCCTCAGGCACATTGAGAATAATTTCGCAAGTTAATCTTTCTTGTTTTCACCTCCCTATTTAAACATTTCTGCTGTGAGTCCATCTCCTCCTGGCGACTTTCAGTTCTTCATCGATCGAAGTACTTTATCCACTTCTTCTTTCATTACATCTGGGACATCTACATCATTTTCTTCTGAATCTTCATTTCCTAGCTCTTCTTCAGAGTAGTACAATTCTCTGTAGAAATTTTCAAATATTTTTTTTATAATTTCTTCCTTATTTCGTGCTACGGTCTCGTCTGGCCTCTTAACTGCAATTATTTGCTTTTTCCCTATCATGAGCTGCTGTTTGGTTTTCTTCAGGCTCTTGTTCTCCTTGATTGTATTTCTAACAAGATTTTCGTTATATCTTCGTACATCCTCTCTTATTTTCTTTCTTACGGTTTTATTAAGTTCTCTGTATTCAACTCCTTTTTATGTAATTTTCCTCTTCTTTAATTTCCCTTCTTTTCTTCATCGAGAGTTTAGTTTCTTCTGAGACTTTGCGCTCTCTTTTCCTTCTGGTACTTTATATTTCCTTGGCTGTGTCTCTTATTATCTCGGTCAGTATTTTATTTCTGCTATTGATGTCTTCTTCATCCTCTAACTCTTCCAAGGCGCTAAATCTGTTGCTTAGTTCTATCTCGAATGTCTGTCTGTTTTTACCTAGATTTTCCAGATCTAAACGTAGCGATTTTCCAGTGATAAACTTCTTTCTCTCAAGCCTAGTATTTAGTTTCAGCTTACATCTCACCATCCTATGATCACTCGAGACTTTGAAACTGTTCAGAACAGACACGTCTTGCAGAATTTCAGTGTTATTTGATAGAACGTAGTCTATTTCGTTTTTGGTCCCATTTGGGCCTTTCCATGTCCACTTCCTCTGGAGTGGTTTCTTGAGAAATGTATTGGAAATGAACAGTCTGTTGGCTTCTGAGAATTCCACTAACTTCTCTCCTTTCTTGTTTCTTTTGCCAAATCCAAAGTTTCCCACTTTCGTGTCACTGATCTGCTTGGCTCCCATTTTCGCATTGAAGTCTCCCATTACAATTTTGTAATGGGATTTGATAGTATCCAAAATCTTCTGTATCTCCTCGTATAGGTCTTCGATTTCCTCCTCCGGATGTGAAGTTGTTGGAGCATACACTTATATAATTTCCATACTGTATCTGTTGTTTATCTTTATTACTACCCGTGCGATTCTATCTGAAATTCCTTCAATTTCTGTGATCCTTGACTTCAGGTCTTTATTAATTATAAAGTTAACACCTGTCGGTTTTCAATTTTCTGTTCCTTTAAAGTAGAACGTGTGCCCCGACGATAGTTCCAACTGTTCTTCATTCTTCCTCCACACTTCTGATAATCCTATGATGTTCCACTTAATCCTCTTGAGTTCATTCTGCAATTCTTCTAATTTGTCCTCTCCTGCAAGTGACTGACAGTTGAGAGTCGCCACGTATAGGTCCTTTCGAGTTGCCATGTCGGTGTCCTGGCAGTCTACAGTCCAAACCCGGGCATTTTGACTCTCTGACTTCCTGCAGGACTGACCGCTGGCGTTGCCAGCTGCATTCCGTCCTCCGGGCAATGAGGTCATCCGAGGCTGTTTCCTTACTTGTGCCATCATGTGTAAAGAAAGGAGGGGTGCAGACATTTGACTCACCTCGCTGTCAGCTAATGCGGGTTGGTGAGCAGCCCATCCATGTTCGTTCGCAGTTGCTTGAGTACTAACAGGCCCCACGACGTGAACGTATGGATTGGACGTTAGGTATCTACCCCGGTCGGTTCCCTTAAGCCTTAGCAAGAGGAATTAAGGGGTCTCCTCCCAGTTAGTGGCAGAAGCCCTTTATGTATATATACAGTGAAACCTCTATATAGTGGACAGTAACGGGGAACGTAAAACTGTCCGTTATTCGGAAGTGTCCGCTATTCGGAAAAAGCCTAGGATGCAACACAAGAAAAATTGGATCACTTGTAGCCAGATGAAGATAAAATGCACGAGACGTCATTCCATTGTACAACCAATGCTGAAAATGGCTACTAAACAATATGCACTTTAAAATAAAACTAAACGAAATACAAAAGAAATACAATACCTTACGCAACAATGCGCGATAATGTTAGAAATCCTGCCCGTTATTGTTTGAAATTCCAGAAAATATGAGAGTTTTATTCTTGCCTGTCCGTTATTTGGAAGTTTCTCATAGCCTCTGGGGAATAATTTTCAGTGTCCGCGTCCGTTATTGAGAATGTTCGCTATTCAGAAGTAACTTTTCCATTGTACCGAATGATGTTCTGCCGGGGAATTGAAAAGTGGCCGTTATTTAGAGGTGTCCGCTTTCTAGAGGTGTCCGTTAGGAGA
>JAGDQP010000238.1:71879-103710 GCA_022664845.1 Lepisma saccharinum
TAACGTTTTCTTATATTTTCGTGACATACTCGTGATGATACACTGTCATACCAAATTTCATTTCTCTATCTCGAACGATGTGAAAAATGGTATTTCAGCTGCCATATTGAATCAAAGATGGTGATTTTTTTAAAACGTTGTTATGTTTTCCTAAACTACTCTTGATAATACATCATTATGCCAAATTTCGTATCTCTGGCTCAAGCAGTTGGAAAATGGATTTATGACGCCCGCCATTTTGGATCCAAGATGGCGTCTTTAGAGATATTTTGTAATATTTTCATAATCTACAAATAATGTTGTACTGTCAAACTAAATGTCATTATTCTAGCGGCAGCCGTTTAGGCTGTGTATTCTTTAAAAGTTTAGTTTTGGCGGCCATTTTGAATTCAAGTTGGCGACTTTTTCAAATTTTTAAAAAGTTTTCTTAATTTGCTACCAATGATGTAGTTTCATACCAAATTTCACAGTTCTATCTTTAGCCGTTAAGGCTGTGTATTCTTTGAAATTTTAGGTTTGGCGGCCATTTTGAATCCAAGATGGCGACCTTTTCAAAATGTCGGAATTTTTCCTGTATCTACTAATCATCCTCTACCTTCATACCAAATTTCATGTTTCTAGCTTACTCCAAACACCCTAAACAATATGATGAGTGAGTCAGTCGGTCAGTGAGTGAGTGAGTGAGTGAGTCAGTTAGCCTAAAATGTGCAATTTCAGGGGTCCACAACTCGAACATAGTTTGAGATACGAATATGAAATTTTGTACATCTGCACATATTTACCATATCTCCATAACGGCAAAAGCTCATATTCCTATCTTTAACATCTTTTTTCTTACGGGGCCCCCAAATCGTCGATTTTGCCATAAACTCTTGTTCCTGTATAACATGCTTCTGGCAGTGCTAACGTTTTCTGACGTGAAGAACTTGGCTCATGCACTGCCGTGCATGTTGATATGTTTTCGAAAGTCTTGTGTGGAACCGAAATGCGTTTTTAATTGGTTACTTTCCTTTGTTCTTATCTGTGTTGTGTCTCTATTGATATGATAGTTTAAAAGTGATAGAAAGGGTGGTCTTCCAAAGAATTATTTGTTTCAAATTTTTCAAGTTCTATCAAAATTTTTTCAATTCACCATTTCAACTATGTTTTACAACTATTCTTTTTAACTTTATACCAAGGATGTTAGCTTTTATAGCATGCCATCACTGGAACCAGATTCTTATGTAAATACATATAGTCTTTACTTCGTATGTAATTTGGAAAACGGAAATGTCAGGATAATATTTTTATAAAGATCACGTGACTTCTGAGCATTTAGCATTGTTTTGCAAAAAAGAAAAGTTAATACTCAATTTTCTTCTATTTTATTTATTATTTTGTTTTAAAAATTACTTAAAAGTTCGCAATGTATTTTTCTTTCTGCTCTCAAATCTCTTAATCCTTAGACCAATTGTTACACAAGGGATGTTTCTGGGTGTTCCATCTTGGAAGCAAAGGTTTGGAGTGTACCAATAATACAAGAATTACTCACTTTGTGAACGACGAATTCAAAGTGGTATGGAACGAGCGGTCATGACTTAGTGGTAGAGCGTTGGTTTAACGTTTGGGAGGTTGTGGGTTCAATCCCAGGAGCCGACCATCCTGAGGTTTTTCCAGAGTTTTCCTCAGTTACACCAGGAAATTGCCAGGATGGTACTTTCAACATAGCCCCTGGATGACACTTTTCTGCATCCTTTCCCCTCCCTTATCCCTGCCTGAAGACCACAAACAAAGTACAATTAAGTTCAATTCAAAGTGGTATGGCTAAACGTACTGCTTCATCCTGTGTCTGTTTTAACCCGATGTGGCACACGAATATGAAGAGTCTGCTTTCAGTACGATCACTTTATAGCTATAAAGACCGTTGTCGGTCTTATATGGGCTGTGTCTATTGTTTCACTGCCAGAAACACAAAATGTTTTCAGTGATTGTCAAGTTTCAGTGATTCTAGTGATCAGACCCTTTTGTTAGTGAATCGGGTCTGGTAGAGTCGAATATCTTCCAATCCCCCGAACCAAAAAGGTATCAGATAAGGTTAATCGCATCAACCCAAGTGGGGTCGAAACTCGGATCTGATCGGGTCAATCCGACCTGTGCCGGGTGAAAACTCAACGTGTTAATTTAACTCACCTATTTGTAAAAAATAATTCATAGCCTTTTGTTTCACCATAAGTGTTTCCAATTAAAGCTTATTCTACTTTAAACTTAGTCTTTTCCACTTTCGTAACTGAAAAGATCGCTCAGCAGGTATAACAATATTTTGGAGAAACAAGGCCAACTGTCTTTGGACATTGGACCTTAGTTTACCCCGTATCGCCATTGGTACTTTCTACTTCCGCGAAGGGAATACTATTGGGGTGCAAAACAAATTGAAATTTGTTCTCAGAAGCCATATGAACAATAAAATAGGAAGTTTTCGAATTCAAGAAGATACTTATATTATTTATTATAGTGTGTAGTGTCAGTCTTTCTCTATATTACTTAAAGTTATAGAAATAATAATTGCTTCCGTTGAATACATATTTAAACGACGAAATTATTGCTGAACACTTGCTGCTTTTTTTAAATTATACGTAGAGTTAATTTCATGGTATTCATGACTAAATTTGGAGTAGAAGGTTACCATCAGAATTACAGTAATTACTGTGTCTATATTCTTATTGCCTTGTGTCATTCACTTCCTTCTAAATAATAGGCCTATATTTCTATCAACTTGTAAGGGTATGTTTTTCTGTAATTACAGTCTGATTTAAAATTGGAGCATCCCTTTTGCAGTTTCCTCTTGAATCCTAAAAGGGAGGTTTCATTCCATTAGGTTGGCAGAACTGATTTGATTTTCAAATTCCAGCTACACTTCCATTTCCCTGTTTGTTTCCGTAGAACACTTTAAATGTTGATGTAACTCTACGCTTCTTTCTTGTCTCTTGTAAAATTCAAATGTAACAAAGCTTGGCAGTTTCTACGAGTTTAGCCAAGCCTTGTTACGCTCATAACCAGTATTTTTTCATATACTTTTTTTTTCCTCTTACGAAAAAAAAAATCAGGTACCAAGAATAGGGAATATGAAACATTCGTACAGAAAATGGAATGAAAATAAACAAAGAAAGTGATTGTGATTGTAACTAAGGAAATTCAGCGAACTAGAAATGAAACACAGAAATAGAATAAGTATCCAACTCGGGATTTCGTAGTTTACTATTGTAACAAGCTTGGTAAACCAATCATGTTACTCACAACAATATGCTAATTTTTAAAATTTAAATTTTGGTATATTATAGGTTTATTGGTCTGGCCAGATCCATAATTAGAGTACGTATAAATTAATTGTAATTAGATATGTGTGTATGTAACCTTATATTAATTATTGATATTTATATGTATGTTATTTTTCTGTATTATGTTATGTATTTGTATTTTTTTCAATTCCATGTATTTCATTCATTTGGCTTATTTTCTTTTAGCGTTAGTTTTCAAAAAAGAGAAAACTTAAATACTGTTTACTGAACTCAAAAGCGCGGTAAAAAAGTGTAAAAAGCTTTCAGCCAATCCAAAATAATTCTTTAAATTTGGTCCAATCTCTCGCTGTTAAAACAAAGGGGAGCAAAAACCGTATATAAAAACGCGTCTCGCAAAAAAAAAAAACACATAATAACCAACTAACCACTGCAACACTTCAAAGCCCTGCAGCTGCAATGACCAGGGGTAAGCTCCTAGGTTTCTTCGGAACATGTATATTTTTAATCTTTAAAATTCTAAAAAACAAGTAATAAGTTCAGTACACAGGTTTCACTTCTGCTTTCTAATCTATCTCACTATCAAACTACTATGTCTTAATGCAATTTTTTTATTTCTTTTTTTTTAACAAAGGGACGAAATACTCTGTTTTCCTGAGAAATACAATAAAAATAAAAAACTTAAAATCTAAACCCTCTAAAGCGAAAAAAAGCTAAACCTCTCTCGTCAGTACTTTTTAAAATTAAATCAAATCCCATGGGGAAAAAACGACAGCGGTCGTTTTGCCAAACAATGTGTATTTTCCATGCAAGGCGCACGATAAAGTCAATTAAAATCAAGTTTTGCCTAGTAAACTAAATCTGCCTCTACGGCGGAATTGCTATCAAAAATACACTTGAGTTAAAATTCCCTATTCTAAGTGTCTGTAACTGTATGTAAAATAATGTATAAATCCCTATAATAATTATTAAAAAGTCATGTATTAAAAGCCCAGGCTTGTCGTAAGGTCTCATTTGCTTTCTTTAAATTGCCAATAAATGTTCTCGCTATACGCGAGGAGGGCATAAGCTAAATTAATCAATTAAAGTTAAGGGAACAAGCTACATTGTTCTGTTAATAATTTAAATTAATAATTTAAATAAACTAAATATAATCCACATGGAAAAATAATGGGGGAATTAAAAATATATAATTAAAAAATGGGGGGGGGGATATTAAAAAAACATCCAAATTAAAAATAATCTCAGTCTTATTAAATAAAGTAACAGCTTTCCAAGTTCAATGCATGTATTTTCTTTCTGCCAAAAGGTTTCCTGATGTAAAAGGTTCACAACAAGCATTTTTCTCTAAATGTTACATTTAGACAGGGCATTCGAAATTCCACAGCAAGGTCCCTGGAGAATCAACCCAGTTTAACTTAAGTATAAATATTTCGTAGATAAATTAGTGTATACATTGCAGTCGTGTACAATCCACATATTAAATGTATATTTATCTAGGTCAGTGATATCCAGCTTGTGATACATGTGCTCCACGATACGAACAAACACATTTAGGGGTACGCGAAGAGTACATAGGGTAGGAGGTGGACAGATGGTGCGGGGATAGATGACGCATCACGTGATTAGTGAAGAAAGAATAATCTGTTGGCGCCAGTCCTTCACAGTTTAAGAGAAGACGCAGCAGAAGAAAAAAGATGGGGGGAGGGTACTTCCCGGTAGAACCGAAATTCAAAGTAGACCACTACTTTAAACTTGTAAGGATATGTCAATTAAGTGAAAATAAATTCATCCCTATTTTGCACACATCATAGAGCTCAGGTAGGTAGAAGGCAGTTTTAAAACCATATTCAAGAAGCTTGCCTTCTACACTTCTGTAGTTGAAGCCAACATTTAAGGCAGTTCTCATCTGCTTAGGTATCTGGAAAACATTCATATCGATGCAGTGGGGTAAGATGACGCACTTTTTAATTGCTAACTGTTCACAAGTTTAGCAGACCGTTCCAGAATCTCAGCAAGCCGTAATATTATCCAGTTACAGAGGAAGAAATACTAACCTATCTTCCAACACTACAAGCCAGTACATCTAAAAATACTACTGAACCCCAAAACCATCTTCCAATACCATAAACCAGTACATCCAGTGGTACTACATAAAAATAATCACGAAGCAATGTCTCAAAATGATTGATTGAACTCATTTCTATCAATTCCTATTTCACTAATACCAAAAGCATTGGAAAGATGGCTAGCAAGCAGACTATTATATCTTCTGAAATATTTGATTGAAAACAAAAAGCCTACGGAAAGAAACTTCAAGGCTCCAAGCGGATGGCGTACAGAAGACTTATTTTTCATTAAGTTTGCTTATGTTTACGACAGTGACGACCCTATTATTACCATTGAAAATGAATGTTTTGAGTGCCTAGAACTGCATGAAAGGGCAACGTCTATAGGAAACTCGACAAAATGTGACAAAAACACAGAATGGTTCGATGAAACTCGTTCAGCTTGTCCAGACAAGTCCTCTACATGTGGAAATCATGTGATTACGTAACGTTAAAAAAGAAGTTGATATATAAGAAATCGTTATTTCTAATTTACTCTCGCATTGCGCCATCTATCCTACCGGAGTGGGACAGATAGCTAAACGCAACATGATTGTGGATGCGTATTGTTACTACATAGTGGTTCAGAACATACTCATCGTATGTCTACGTTTTTCCTAAAGGATTGTTATAGCATGTAATCTAACTTTGAAGTAAATAAAAACATAAAAAGACAGTTTTTTTTTCATTGTCTTGAAAAGTGCGCCATCCTTTACCCTGTTACCTTAGTGTTGCCAGACGGACGGACGCAAACTTTCGAACTGCACACTTTCTGTAATCCTAATATACACATTCACGTATACACAACGTGGATACATGTGCAGAGTCATGTAATTTTAGTAACTGTAAACACGATAGATATGTATTGATGTTTTTAGTGGGGAACTTCAAGACTAGAATGCATATCAGGCTGTCGAAAGGTTCAACCCTTCTGATGGTTTTCTTTATTCCCCGCCCCCTCTTAGTTCCTTTAGACAAATGAGCTGATTGTGTTGTCTTGTCTTTGAGATTCGTGTCCTTCCCTCTCATACCCTCACAAGGGAGTAATACGAAAATGTCAATCCGGCCTGAGGACGAACGAAGAACACTTGGCAGGGCATACATGAGAGTAATATTCATCCTCAGGATTTTAGGTACGAAGACCAACAGGTTTCCGAGATCCATGACTCGAAAGTGTAAGAATAAATAATGCAATAAAAAGTCATCATTTAGGCAACACTGTGCTGAAAATTAAAGGTATTGCTACTAAAGTTCTCAATACTCCAGAATACCCGTGCACTTTTTTTCGCTTTTAATATATTTTAAGTGACCTCAATGCATATATTAAGAATAGAGAGTGTTGCAACGATTTATTAACATTTATGCTTTAGCCGCAGCAACAAGTAACGTCTTTTTGGCTTCTAACATAGAGATTTGTATCAAAGTGCATTTTCTCAAACCCTTCTTATATCATAGGTGTTCTTACAATATATATTATGATAACAGGGGTAAGGTGTTGTAAGGGGTAAAATTCGTATGCAAGTTGGCAAAAATGACGTCACTCGCTGATCCGGGAAAAGCCCTTAAATTCGTATTTGAATAAAAGAACATCATTGCAACACTTTCTTCTATGAGTATGATTTACGGGAATATTTATGACATACAGGGTGCGGCTAAATAACGGGGATAAACATTGTGATCGATACAGTATTTTCCTAATACAGAATTGAAAATAGCAACACTACCTAATGTTACCTTGATGCCAGAGTAATAATATACTCAACCGTTTTCAAATGGTCTCACTCAGTGGCAACGCAAAGTCTCAGACATGTCATAAAATGTTCGGCTAAGGGCCACAGATCCTCTGGTGTGATTTGATCCCTTTCCGGGCGCAGTGATTCCTTCAGCGTCTTAAACTTTTTGTGAGACTTATCATATACCCTGACTTCCAAAATGAACCGTACGCTGTAATCTATCGGGTTGAGATCCAGGGAGTAAATTGGCCATTCTTGGCATGTGATGCAATTAAATTAGGAAAATGGGTTTTGCACCACTCCTGAGTTACCACAGTGACGATTCTCTTATTGTCATTGAAAATGAATGTTTTGAGTGCCTAGAATGGCATGAAAATACAACGTCTATTTTCACTTTGTAAGCCGGCGGTGAGTCTTGCTGAAAGGTCCTCTTCTCTTCACCGAAAAGCTGTAGGGCTTACGGAAGTACTAGGGCTTCCAAAATATCGAGCGGCACACATCATTATTGAGTTTGACTACCTGATTCACGAAAACGGCTGTTTCGCCGCTTACGCCAATTCCACTCCAAAACATGACATACTGGATATTTGGATGGTGTTCGATAACGGACGATGCCCCAGGAGTATCTGTGGACCAGATGCTGTCGTTTTGGTGATTGTGTGAAAAACTTCTCATCAGGGAAGATAATCCTTTACCAGCGAGAATCTGCGGCCCGAAGCTGTAGTTGACGACATCTTTGAAGTCATACTCCCATTTCTCATCTGTGAAGTGCTGTCCTTTTTGGGCTTGTAATGCTTGAGCGTAAGCACCATCTTGATCATTCTTTGCACCGATCTGTTGCTGACGCCAGTCTCACGGCGATTATCCTCATGGAGGTCAACCCTTTTCTTTATGATCTTGCGGTTCTTGGAAGTGTTGATGGTGCTTCTTCCTCTTCCCGGACAGTCGACTTCATGGACAAGTTTCTTAATTGCTTTGAACAACGTCTTTGGTGGAGTCCCGAGCAAGCGAACAATGTCACATTGACACCTTTCTTGACGATGCAACTCCAAAATAGCGTGACATTTTCCAAAACATAGGAGAAATAAATTACGAATACGGGAAACATAATATTAGCACACAAGAGAATAGCGAATCAAACACAAGAAAAATTAATTCTCCACGTTACAGTATATTTGTGTCACGACTAATTAAAGTTTGTCTCCGTTATTTTCCCGCATCCTGTATTTGAGAAAGAAAATGTTGAGGATTGGTCTGCGAAACATTTCTACAAAATTTCTTACCGATGTTCCTTTTTGACGACTCCTCTAACCCCACTAACCTCCACCTCTGCATTTCGTCACAGTTCGAAAAATTACCCAGCGTGTCATATGTGTCTTTTTCCCCGCCCTTGTCTTTTTCTCCGAAGTATTGGTTTCAGAACTTCTGCCTAGCTCAGCCGTAGGTCTCCAGAAACTAATATCTCACCACAGGCGACGCGTAGAGCCAGACGCCAGTTGTCGGGAATTCCTGGAATATTATCGCAAATACAGTAACGTAACTAGAAGTTTGTGGCCCTCCTGCAAGGAATACTTAGGGCTCTTGTGACTCTAAGTACACACTATGTATTCCATATTCGAGCGATTCATCGTTCAGTCCTAAGGCCGGTCACCCGTGAGTGAGTTTCTCCATGAGCTTCCTCTGTTTTAATGTCGAAATGATGCCTTAATTCTAGGCCAGGACCTTCACAAATTCCTTCCCTCGGTATTGTGGAAAAGATATACTTGTGACAGATCACATAGCCTGTGGCTGCAACACACTCCTGAATAAGAATACTATCTAAAAAACTTTTGAATTTGAACTGAATTATTAATGGACTTTTGGGACATCTTGCAATATGCCATTGGTAACTAAATCAAACAGACAAAGTAGACCTTGTATCTACATTTGAACATTTTTGAAAACCGGCGAAGCTATAGTATATGGCTTCAATAGGAGTAAAAGCTACCACTTCAGAAAGAAAACTCTTTTCTTCTTGTTTTCATTTCAACAAAAACTTTAATTAACGTTTCAGTGTCCATATTCCCAAGTCCATTTGCATTTATAGCAATACAGGCCAACCCACAAGTCCCATTAACCGAGTCATAATATGAAAATTGGTTCAAGAAACCTTATAAGTATGGGACTTCCAGAATAGATGCATTAAGTTGTAATGAAAAACATACTAGAAGTTTCCAAAAATCAAACTTGTATGACAGCCGCCATCTTGGAAAATGGCGACCAAAAATAAGTTTTTTTTTTTTAATTTTCCGGGAAAATAAGCATCACATCGATAAAAGTTTCAAATGAAGTTTGTTCAGCATTGAATCTTTTTTGTTTTTATTTATTTTTTAATTTCACCAATCCTAAAGTCACAAAATGATATCAAACAAAATCAGTTTTTTCTACAAGTCAGTATTTTTAGATCAGTTTTAAAAAAATCTTAAGAGCGTGGGATTTGGTATAGAAAAAGTACTTGGCCACACAAGTAACAGGAAAAGTTTACAAAAACCAAAGTTGTGCTACGGACGTCATCTTGGAAAATGGCGGCCGATATTCACCTATTTCCAGTTTTCACAAAAACTTTGAAACACTTCAAAAATTGTTTTAAAGTAGCTTGTTCAGCATAATATTACAAATCTTTGTTGTTAAGGCCATTCTTTTCATCGACCTAGAAGCCATAAAATGGCACGAAAGATAAACTGATCATCATAAAATTGTATTTTCATTTAGCATTTAAAAAAGTGAAGATAGAAATTAATACGAACAACATAAACTGCTCGCAAAAGTTTTTAATAATAACGATTACACAATTGTTCTGTGAAGAAATAGCATAAATAATAACTTCAGTACACAAAATGTAGGCACAAAGAATTAAATATCATAAATTGCAAGTAATTCTCACACCGAAAGGCTATGATAGTTATTAAATATTACTGAAAACTGATAATACTAGTATGCTTTCATGTAACTGTCCATTGCTCAAATAAATATATTTTTATCCAGTGTTCGATTTGTTACAAATTACGAAGGGGGGATCCTAAAACTAGTGGTAGCTGGTAAGTTTCAGTTTACTACCTCTTTGGGTAGAAACACAAGATTTTGTCCCTGGTTAGGATGATAGTCCGAATCAACAACCGGGAATGAAATCCTCACGCACCCTGAGAGAAATTTCCGTAGAAATTGTACATATTTTTTAGTGCTTTTCGCAACACTATTACATCTAGACGTTGGGACATTACGGAGAACGTTAAATTATATGGTTAGTTTACGTACATTTTGTCCTTACTATTCTGGATAAAATTAATGAGGACACTGATATTAACAGTAGTAATGAAGGGAGACCATTACGTGCCATGTTGAAAGCTCATGTGACATGGACAAAATCACAGTATAATACTGCTACGAACGCGGGTGCTTAGATATTCCTCTGAACAAGCATGAAAAAAGGTCCGGAAAGAAGGAAAAAACTCGGTCATGGTCTGCACTATTATCCTTATGTCCAGACTCTATCATCAAGTAGATGGTGGAAGTTACATTCACTACTGCACAAACGTCCTGGTGGGAAAGGGGTAGCACCACAAGTCCTAAATTGTAGAAGTCCCAAATTCCAGAAGTCCTAAATTGCAGAAGTCCTAAAAGACAAGAAGCCAGTTCACTGGAGTTTGCAGAAGTTCTAATTTGCAGGAGTCCTAAATTGCAGAAGTCCTAAATTGCAGGAGTCCTAAATTGCAGAAGTCCTAAATTGCAGAAGTCCTAAATTGCACAAGTCCTAAAGTGTAGGACTTGTGAAAGTTTTTTTTTTAGGACTTCTGCAATTTAGGACTTCTGTAATTTAGGACTTATGGACGTTACCCGTGGGAAATACTTGAATGCATTATAAACCTTACGCATAGACTATTATCACAAAGGGCATGGTGAAGCTTGCAGTTAGATAGGACAAAAGTACGGAAGAAAAGACAAAACTCTACGCCCACATCGTATTATTATATTTGTATACAGACTCTATCACCACGAAGCGTGGTAAAACTTGCAGTCACTACTGCACAAAGGTCGATAGAAAGGACGCTGCACTAAACAGCACTGAAATATAGTCTTTCAGACTATTTTTATGCGTACCCATTTGGAAGGAATGTACGTATTCAATGGCGATTTGGGAAGTAGTACGTTTAATATTGTATTTGTGACAAAAATTTCGTAATTGTAACAAAAAATGTTCGTAATTTTACGCTAAACAAACTTCATTTGGAACTTACTTCTATGTTATGTTTATTTCCTGAAGAAATGAAGAAAATTGAATTTTGGTCACCATTTTCCAAGATGGCGGTTGTAGCACGAGCTTGATTTCTGGGGACTTTTAGTATGTTTTCCACTACAACTTAATGCTTCTATTCTGAAAGTCCCATGCTTACAAGTTTTTTTTAACTGACCACAACATTTTAGGTTAAAATGACTCGCCTATATCATGTTTCCCTGCCTTGTTACTGAGGATCAGAGCAGCTAACTGTGATGTCACAGGGTGCTCGGTTGGAAAACAATGCCTTATTTCTTTCCTTGTGAATCGTATAACTCAGAAGGTTTTTCTCCTCACCTAATATCTTGGAGGTTGATATTTTTAGTATACGTATCGACTGATCCTGTTACCAGGACAATTTCACTAATTCCTTCGTCAGAGTATACAGTATGTCTCAAACGTAATTTGGCACAGATCGAATTGTGTAACAATTTTCAAAACAAAATATTCCAGTAATTTACAAATTTTATGGTATTACATACATGTCAGCAATGCGGACTACCTACATCTGCTTATAGGCTCTTTAAACGAATATTAATTTTAACCATGCTTGGTAGTGTGCAGAACAAAATGGCTGTTGAAGTTGAAAATCGCCTTTTATATGAAGGGTGACTGGAAGAGAAACGACTGCTTGTAAAATGTGTTTGCTTTTGAGATGAACTTTATATTCAGAGAATGTCCCTCGCGGCAATAGAAAGGGTAGAGGAGAGATATTGCAGAATGTGTGTCTTGTTGAACCTAGAGACTTGCCCTTTATGAAATGATGGAAGTGGGAGATATAAAGGGGCAAAGAGGAGTCGGTTTGATTCTTTCCTTAAAACCAATTAAAAGCGAATAATGGAAAGGGAATTTTAGAATGATAAAATGTCAGTGTCCATAATGGTTTTTTCTCAAAATTTTTAATGCTTTTGTCCTTGAAACGTGCTATAATTTATAAGATAAAATTTAGAGTATAAGAACTCAGAAATGCTATAAATTATGAATGGTGTTTACATATTTTCTTATAGTAATATATGTTTGTGTTATATTTTGTTAATATCGGGATGAAGCCGATGGTCTTAAGCTAAGGGTTTACGCACATAACCTAATTGAATCAGCAACGCAGAATGTAAGTGATTATATTTGCATAATCTATGTATTATCTATTCTATACTGTAGATAATAATATGATAAACTCTTATAATTCTGCCAATTCCTTAATTAACGTCAGTTGTTCCAAGACTGCATAAATGCACTTCACTATTCTTGTTGTTATATAAGTTACCAAAGTTACCAATATTTAATTATAATGCATCTGTGTATATTTCAGCTAGTGTTATAGTACTTACTACCATTAACTAACAACTGCAGTGAAATGTTGGTTTATAATGTCTTTCAACTAAACTAATTGTATTGGCATTTTCTATTTCATGTATTTTTACTCAAACCTATATGAAACATTGTAACTAAGAAAACCTTTATAGATAGTGTGTTCGCACTACAGCATTTTGACCCTAAATTCTATTTAGTTTGTTTCAGTTTGTATCAGTTCGCATCCAAACGTTTTACTCTTTGTAATTTGTTCATTATAACTTAAATTCTGCTTTGCAAATTTTTACTGTTGGAAGAATAAAACTTACATAATGGTGAATAAATATAAACTCATTGCATATAAATACTTTACTTTCCTAATAACGAACTCTTTTTTTTTTAAAGCAATGAAAGCATCAACTCTTTGCTCTTTCATGAAATATTTCTGTTTCCGCAATATGAAGTATTTGTGAAAATTATATTTTCTCCTTAAGAGATAATGAATGAATTCTAGTTGAATTATTAATATAGAACGGTCTGAGCTGAGATGCCTAAAGGCCATAAATATACTCAATTCCATTCAAATTAATATAGCCATGATGCTTGTTAGTTGTCAGTGTATGGAACCAAAAATAAGTTTGTAATTTGTTTGTTTACGCAGTTGGGAAAATGTAGTGATGAAATCCACTGGCTAGAATTTGTCACCGGAACGGATGAGTAAGTTCAAATCTTGATTGGGTTGGTTAGCTTTCCCAAAGTATTTCCTTAACTCCACCACATGGGCGCTGGAATAGTACTTCCACAACAGTAACTTCGCCACTCCCATCCCCTGTTACTAATGCTTAACGAGAATCGTCTAATTTCGAATATGAAGTAAACTTTGACCTCAAAGACGAAATAGAGCTGAAATAAGACAGTTACAGTAATTACATGAGTTAGAGCACTGAACCACAAGGAAACTTACACGATATGTTGTTGTCGTGTAGGTGCACTGCCAAAAGTGAAATGTTTCGTTTCTTAAAAGCTTGTGTAAGCCTCTTTACAAGACATGTGCGCCAAGAATTTGAAAGTTATGGGGATATTGAATCATCTTACTGACTAGGAATAGAACCAAAGCCTCTTGTTTACCGGGCGTTTGCTCTACCACCGAGTTATTAACATGAACACAATCACGAATGTGTACGTAGTATATTCCTTTAGCCTCGTGATTATTTATACATATTGAGAGCGCTTCTCCAACTAGTCATTGCTTCGATTTCCCAACTAATTGACAAAGTTTAACATTTCAAGGGCACTCAAATAGGAATACTAAATTGAGTAACGTTATTACACATCTAAAAACAAGGAAACAAGACCCTTTGAAGAAGGGTTACTAATGTAACTTCATGGCGTAAATTGTGATGAAGATATTTTTCTGTAAATGAATCTCTAGCGCTGAACGGACCTTGAAGGATTATGTTGATACTAACTTCTTGATTTGATGATGAGCGAACTACCAGAGTGTCAGTCAATTTATGTTCTGAACAAAAACATCATCGCGTCTTCTCTTCTTTACAACATAAAAAAGGAAAGGAAGGAAAAAGAGACGAAATTTTGTGATTTGTAGTTTTTGTTAACATACCTGCATTTTAAAGAAACAAAAAAAAAGTAGTGAAAATAATATCGTGGAGTTTAGTAAAAAAACAAGTTGTTTAGGCTGACATATTCTGATGTTGCGAAAGAGGACAGACCGAAATGTGGTGTGAAATAGCATGTGAGGAAAGTTAAAATGGGCTCGTGAATCCAAACGAAAGAAGAATAACGTTCAGTCTGCGTGTATATAGAGTAGCTTTGCCTTTGAAAATAACCTCAGGTTTTAAATTTTCATTCCTTCCCCCTAGTTTTTTTCTTCTTTTAGATAATGTAAACTTTGGTAAAACGGCTTGAGACATTACCGTTTTTTCTACTTTCCCTACACTTGTTTTCACCTTGTGTATGTGTGTGTGCGTGTATGTTTGTTTTCTTCCAACATTTTTACGACTTTTTCGTCAGGACACAAAAATGCAAATGAAGTTCCAACACTGCAGAGGTATATCTCTCTTCTAGACATCTTCAAGAATTGTGTTGATACGGATGAAGAACTCTAGGTGATTGTATTGGAAAGATAGAGAAAGAGAGAGAAAGAAAAAACAAGAAAGAAAGAAACCTAGAAGGCAAGAAAAGACAAGATGAAAGCACAGACAAAGCGACGAGTGTTAAAAGACTGAAATGAACCTTTTCTGTGCTTGTATGCGTTTTCTCTTACTTTTTACCCCCTCTTCGTCTTTCTTTCTTTCATTCCAAAATCTCTAGACGCTTTCCGTCACTGTCGGCTCACGTCCGATATGTAAACAGTAAAGATTTAAATACAATGAAAGAAAAAAAAATGTTACTTACAACCTTTTTCCTCCTCTCTACCACTGTCTTCGGCAAACTTAAATACTTCTTGAATGGCTTGTCTCGAAAGATTCTGTTCTGTTTGCTTCACTGCACTTTTTTCGCTTTTCTTCGCTCCTACTTCATTTTTTTTTCTTCGTAGAACATTACATATTTCTCCCCTTGTTGTCTCAAAAGCGAAATATCTTTTTAACTTTTCATTTATTTTTTTCCAGACTACCTTCTATTTTTCTCTTCTCCATGAATACAAATAATACCACAAAGAAACAGTTCATGATAAAAAGAAACTTCTTAAATAGTATCGTACGCACTAAATTAGCAAGTGAAATGGTCTTTCGGGGCTGAGGGAAATTTTGATATTCCCTTTTTCTCTTCGTTTCTTGCATATCATTTTTATCTTTTTTTCCATCCTACTGCTTAGTTTTAATACCATTATTAAATTGAAAAGGGTCTCACGATTGACTGGTGACTTCATTAAAAGCATAATAGAAACGGAAAAGTCTTTGCGTCATTCACTTCATTTTGAAATTAAACGAGAAAAATGTTATTCACAAATTTCATTATGTAGTTACAAGGTTTTGTGAATATTCTTCTGCTTTTATAGATGTAACGCCTCCCTGCAGCCCCTCCCATATCGAAAATGTGTATCGTATCTATCTACATGTGCGATACTTTATTATGTTTAGACTAATGGTATACATTTCTGAAAGAGTCGAACGCAGCTCCACTTTTCCAGTTCTTTAGAGGAAAATTATGGAATAGCTCAATAAGTATGACTGGAAGCAGGACTCGAACCTAAAGATCCCGATCCCAGCCCCGCGACCGAAACCATTAGACCACGAGGATGGGTAACAGTTTTATTTAAGAATTTTTCGGAAGGATCTCTTTCGTATTCCTGGAGGTATCATTCCAGTGACCAGTATCTAGAAGGATAACAGCATATTATACAAAAATTGTATAGAAATATCCAATCAGCTTCCATTTTGTATTGGAAAATAATTCATATTGATTCATCCTTCACTTCTCACTACGTCTCTCTCTCTCTATTTATCTCTCTGCTATATTGTTTTGCTCTACGGTGTATTTACTTCTTATATCATCTCTCCTCCATTTTTCTATTCACTGTTTCCTTTAGCTTTTATTGTAGGTTTCAAGGATATACAATATATATAGTTTGTAATCGGCTTATTCAATAAGGAAGAACTACTCAACGCCTCTCTTGAATTTTAATAGACCGCTGTGTTGTTCATGTTTAATTCTCAAATGTTGTTGCAGAAACCAATTTCAACTTAGAAACAAATGAATATTACATCTATTGTTTCTCAGAGTTTCTGAACATTCAGATAATTATATGGATGGTTTTCCAATCTTCCTATATGCGCCCTTCGATTCTCGCGATGTGTTGACCTCATTACTTCTACCACTTCAGCATTATAGAATTAGTTCAGCCACTTCATCCCTTCACTTCCCGCAGCGTCTCTTTGCTGAAACCATTGTTGCAGCGATTCTATCATTAGCTTAATGCATTTCAATGACTTTGTCTTTGTGGTCTTTTAGGAGCTGCACCGATCAAGTCCATTCATTAATCACCAGCTGAAAAGAACTGACCGACCTTTGAAACTTGGTAACAAGGTAATCGGTGACAAATTACGCGAGAAAGTGTGGGGGAGAGGCCATGATGCATTGGCTGGTGAACAAGATGGGACTATTTGTATTGCTCTTATTTGGCGTGTGAAACAAATGGTCGAACATAGAAGGCGTGCTCAGTGATAATGGTCACGTGTGGTTAATATGCATCCCAAAAGAGACTGCAGAGGTAACAATGAAAGCATTGGTCCATCACTTATACTCGACGTAGGGTTAGGTCATTCTGGCGAGAGAGAAAGGACAGCGTATTAGGGATGAAAACACGAATTATTGAACGAAGTTCAGTATGTTGTAAAACTAACAAAGAACATTACTATTTTATCGTATTTAATGGGACGATATTCTTTCCTAATATACAGTGGGCCGGCCTGCATTTTCAAAATGATCGGTGTAGTCATTTTTCTATCTTCCATTATTTCGAATATTGTCTTTCTACACTTGTGTGGTTTTGGTCTCTGTAATGTACAATTTCAATGCTAAGCCAAAAATACACATTTTCTTTTCTTTGTAAATGAAATTAAAAGAAGAGAGGGCAGGAGGACAGAGTATAACTCAAACAGGATGTTATACCAACATTGACCAACGCCAATAACTCGGATAGTATTAGTTGCAAAGATAACAAAAAAAACAAAATCAAAAGTTAAGTAAACAGTGAAAGCTAAAAGGTCATAAATCAAAATTTGACATTGTTAAAGAGAAATATTTGAAATATTCTTCAATAGAAGCCTTTTGCACAATGCGGTATCCGACAGTACCTACAACCCTGATTTATGATCGTTTGCCTCATACAATCCTTTGGTACATGGAAACAAAACCCATTCCACAGCTTATGTCAAAATTATCAAATATACTTATCAACTCTTTGCATGCAACGCTTGAATTATTTGAAATTCAACTTGAATTTGTTTATGGCCTTTCGGCAAATTTTGATTCCGGCCGGGATAGGATGGAGAAAGGAGAAAATTTGCGAAAGTATACGACCAGGGTGTAGTTTGAAGGTACCATCCCGACTCCGGAAAAGCTCAATCACGATAGGCGGGATCGTGCCCCGGACGTTCCAATTGTTAAGACTACGAGTACTTCCTCAATTGAACTGTACATATTCGACCAAAATTACTTGATCTCTCGAAGCATTGCAAATAAATAACTTAAGTCATTTTGATTTGGTATTGGTGTATACAGAGAGATCAATGTAAAATATAAGTCACATTCTCTTCTTTACAAAATATTGAAGATTCTCAGTTGTCTTCTGAAGTACATTAGTTGGAAATTTGGAAGTGGGTATGCAAAGTAGTGTTTGATAAAAGATATTGAAATGTTAACATCATGCTGATTGGTTAATTGAATTATTTCAACGTCCAAACAAACGGGTGAGGTTCTAGAGATGGGATCTACAGTTTTTGGTAAACTGGGCTCTGGACCAGAGCTGAAACCGAGGCAATTTTGGTGACCCGGTCCGAAACTTGACCAGAATAACCCAATTGACCCGGTGACCCGAATGACCCGCTCTTGATCCAAATGACTCGGGACCAGATCTTGACCGAAATCACCAGACCGGAGCTGAAACGGGTCAAGTTTGGGACCGCATCACTGGGTGTAGACTTCAATTCCGGCCTGGCCCGGTGATCTGCTTTAGACTCGGTAACCTGGAGAACAAGACAGAGTTTTTAATGATTTTCTTGCATTTGAACTGTGTTTCTCTCAGAGGTGACCAGGACCGGAGGCGTTACCCCCTGGAATACGAAAGATAAGACGCTAAAATTCGAAGTTAATTATGTTTCCCAGATCGGGTCATTCGGGTCGCCGGGTCAACTATGTTCGGGACAGGCCGAGTCACCGGTCACAAAAAGTAACTCGGTTTCAGCTTTCCACCAGACTGACTTAACTCGGCAACTCCATCATCGAATTGACCCAATTGACCCAGTGGTAATATCTTGGCACGGTGACCGATCTTGTTTCTGTCGTTAGAATCAATTCATATTATAACGTTAGATACCTTGAGAAGTGAGTTATGTAAGGAAACCTCATATTTGAGTTTTAAAAGGTTTTAATGCTTTTATCCTTTTTAATACTTCTAAAACAAAATTCACTGAGAATAGCCTTTCCAAACGAGTATTTGCACACCCCGGTGGAATTTTTGTTATTTCCGGGAATATGAGACTATTTTCATATGTTGTTACTATCCATAGGAACTTTTGGGCGTCGTATTTTTTGTATTCTGTGGAGTAACACTTCTGCTCCTAGTCACCGCACCACAGATGGAAAGACTGTTCTGACACAACAGTGTATAATAAGGAAAGAATGAAATTCTCCTTCGCCTTCTGGGTCATCGGGGTCAGACCGTGTCCAAAGTATAGACCTCATGACTCGGTCCTAAAAGTGACTCGAATGACCCATTTGACTCGGTGACCCGTTTCAGCTCTGCTCTGTTCAGAAAGCGAGTGTGCCAACCTCTCGGCCAACTGGAGGTCTACATTGTATCATATAATCGTATTTGTAACCCTTCCCCTTTTTTCAATAAATCTAACAAGTGGAATAAAAGATGTTTCATTTTATCACTGTATATATTTATTTACTGATATGAGAAATGAAACCTACAGACTTAAAGCTATATTTTGTGTAATACGAAAGATTTTGATTAAAGAGAACCACGCGTTGGAGGGATTTCACTCAATGTTCACCTAACCTGCATCAGCTGTTTCTTTCCAGGCACATGATTTTGTGTGTCTCTCATACAGTCGCATGCAGTCAGGTACTTGAACTGCACGACTATCTTCATCAAGTCGTTCATTATTTCAAAGGCTTCTTTTAAAATGCAATTAGAACGGTTTCAAAGCACGACACCTTACGGAAGTGTACACTTTTTGCATTTTATACCAGTGGTTGTCGATTGCTGCATAATCTTTCTATGCATCATAGGGAATCCAGACTGATGACCAGCTATTGAATTGAGTTTATTTATGGCCTTTAAGCATCTGTGTCTCAAGCCGTTTTCAGCGCTTGAATAATGCGATTTCCTAACTGATAAACCACTGATAAATTCATGAATACACATTACACTATCCTTGATATTTATAGAATTAAAAAAAAAATATATCCTTTCCTGGCTGCTGAACATTGGCCTCAAACATGTCTCACTTTCTTTAACGTTAGATAGCAGTAGTATCTCCACATGTTTCTATTGCATTTTTATAAGCGTAATTTCAATGCTGCTCCTACAAATTCAAGCCTAGAGAGTTCAAAGTTTATTTATTTATTGAACACAACAGGTTATGCACCTAGTTCAGGTGTTCATTGTACATATGATACATTCTACAAAATACTGTATACATCCATATTTGATGCTTTGTGGTGACATTCTGTAAAAACAATTCATTACTTTAGATAACAATGAAATTCACTCGTATTTACATTAAATATGTCTAACTCTGGACATACTTTAAGAATACAATTATATAATGAGCACATTCTCCTAATAGGCGATATATCTAATACATTGGTCCTTTGGGGTGGGAGGTCGAAGACTGCATTACGAGGTCGAGTAACTCTTTGCGGAACGTGCAACCTTATTTCGGATAATAATTTTTCTGAATGAATTTTACTATGTACCAGTTTGTATAGAAAATTAACTCTTCTATTTTCCAGAGACTGGAATGAGTACTTGTTTACTAGGTCCAAGTAATTTTCGAATTTAGGATATATTCCTATTTCTTTGTATGTTAAAAAGCGAACAAATTTAGATTGTATAATTTCGATTTCCCGTGTGTTCTTCTTTGTATTAGGATGCCATACAACTGCAGCATATTCTAACTTCGATCGAACATACGCGGTATATAAAGTTTTTAAAACATCAATATTCGAGAAGTCACTTCCTTGTCTCATTACGAACCCGAGATTCCTAAAAGCGTCACCAATAATACGCTTAATGTGTATATCAAATGAAAGGTTGGACTTTATGGTCACACCAAGATCGGTGATAGAGTGTACTCGGACCAGTGGTGTTTCATTGATACTGTATTCAAATTCCAAATAGTTCCTTTTTCTAGTGTAAGTCATTACACTACATTTTGAAATATTTAATAACAACATGTTTGTTTTGCACCAGTTGGAGACTGCATTGATGTCATGTTGCAAGGAGAAAGCATCTAATTCAGAGGAAATGCTACAATAGATTTTTAAATCATCTGCGAACAATAGCTTGTTGGAGGATGTTATTACACCGGGCAAGTCATTTGCAAATAACAAAAACAAGAGAGGTCCTAGGTTCGATCCCTGCGGCACCCCAGAATTTATAACAAATTCCTCGGATGTAATATTTTTATAACGCACACGGTTTTTACGGTGGTACAAATAAGACGCTATCAACTGGCGAAGGTTCGATGAGAAGTTGAAAGACACAAGCTTACTGAGAAGGATGTCATGATTAATCACATCGAAGGCTTTAGAAAAATCTGTGTAAATTACGTCAACTTGACCTTTATTGTCTATTTGAGTAGCCAAAAAATGTGTGAATTCAACAAGATTAGTTACAGTCGATTTATTTGGTAAGAAGCCATGTTGGAAGGGAGAAATTACTGAGCGAACATGTGAATATATTTGTTCTTGTATAATAATTTCGAACTTTGGCTGGTGCAGATATTATAGCTATTGGACGATAATTTTTAATATCGTTACTCATACCGCCTGATTTGGGAATGGGACAGATATCAGCAAGTTTCCATTTAGTAGGGAATTCGGAGGTAGCTAGTGACTTATTGAAAATTAGTTGTAGTGGATATTTCAGTATCTCCGAACAACCTTTGATAATATAGGGTGGCACTTTATCAGGTCCATGAGATATCCGTGGTTTCAGTTTTTTAATGGCTTTTTCTACGTCTTGCAGTTCAACGTGTTCAAGGGATAATTGATCTAAGAGTTCAGAACTATTGTGTTGTGCAAGAGTATGAAGGTTATATTTTGACACATTGTGTGTCATCTGGAAGTTCTTCATGAATGCTTTTGCGATAGCTTTTTCATCCTTTAAAAGTTGACCCTCGTAATTTAGTGCATTGAATTCGGATTTACGTCCATTATTTTTTATGTATGTCCAGAAGATTTTTGGATCGGTTAAAATGTTATTTTCGCAGTTATGCAAATATGTTTTATAAGCGGAGGTTATCTCTCTTTTGGTGAGAGCACGTATTTCCTTAAATTTATCATAATGATACGTAGCATCCCCAATTGATTGTTTCAGTTTTCTACGGTGGTATGCCTTTCTCCTAATCAGTTTAATTATGTAATTTGAAAACCACACAGGATAATTTGATTTCGATCTCTTTCGCGGTATACATTTATCAAAAGTACCATATAATATATTATAGTATGAATCAACAGCTTCATCAACAGTCGAGCTATTAGATACGCTTTCCCAATTAGCTGATTCAATAAAGCGATATAATTGTTCGTAGTTAGCCTTGGAGAAGTTGTAATCCATTAATTGTGACTTTATTGCATTTTTTATTCGCTTGGTGTACAGGAATTCTGCTAATAAAGCAGGGTGATAGGCATCCTCAGGGACGATTGAGTCATGTTCACGCGTTACAAGAATACTGACAATGTTGGAAAGTACTAAATCTAAAGTTTTGCCATATGTGTTCCTGACATCATTGAGAGAGAATGAAGGAAGGAAGTCCACAACCAATTCAAAAGCTCAATCCTTGCCGATTTATTATTTTCTTTTTTTATTCATTGTTGAAAACGCTTGGTTGTTGTAGTGAATATCAGGGGCGGACTGGCAAACTTTAGCCCACCCGGCTTAGCTTCAGAGTTGGCCCACCATCAACATTTATGGTAGTAGTTTGAACTTTTGAGTTGCAGCAAGGAAATGTTTTGCAGTGTATTTTGAAAGTCAGCTAAGAACTATTTCGTGTCTCTGGACATATGTTAACAACAAGGTTCTGTAGCTTCATAGATCTCTTCATATTATTATTATTATTTATTTATTTTATTATTATTATTATTATTATTTTTCCTAGGTTCTCTATTCTTGATTGACATTGTCGAATCTAGCTAATCTCTCATATT
Source organism: Lepisma saccharinum (assembly GCA_022664845.1). Taxonomy (NCBI): domain Eukaryota; kingdom Metazoa; phylum Arthropoda; class Insecta; order Zygentoma; family Lepismatidae; genus Lepisma; species Lepisma saccharinum. Next base: position 94,720 of record JAGDQP010000238.1, read on the forward strand.
TTTTTTTGGTTTCTTGAACAAACCTGAAACTTACTTTCAGTAGAACCGTAAGTTTATTTTAACATTTTCTGTGACGATGCATATATTTGCTGTAGTTTCTTCATAGCTAAAACAAGTTTAGGATTGAAGGGGACCTTAAAAAAATCGATTATAGAAATCTCTAGGTTTTGCAAGATGAATGCATCATATTCACATCTAATCGACATTGCTGTGCTTTTGCGTTTTTACACATTTATATTACAATGAGCTGTTACGATTTGATGATAAATTAAATCCATTATCACCCTTAAAACTTGTTTTCTGTATAGTCGTAACAGCTTGAACATAGGCTTTATTAACATTAACTACACAAGCGATAAGATGTTCATGAACTTATTGAGGTATCTAAGTTTGAAAGAAAATCGTGATTGCTTACAAACCGATAGTATGCATTACATATTCTTCAATAATATTGTGATTGTTTGCAAAACAAAAGTATGCATTACAAATCATATTCTTCATTAGTATATTTCCCCTGTTTTTTTAAACTCTATTGTTCTTTTAATATAATACCATAATTTACATAAATTACAATTTTCGTTTTCGTAATATATATTTTTGAGGTAGCTGAATTATAACTACAATAATTCCACAAATTTAGTATTTGGGTGCATGAAAGAGTCAAAATATATTTGTACGCCACGTACGTACAACGATGGATACATTGGACCGTAATGATTTAATTCTAACGTGCACGACAGGCATCTTTTTCATTTTCTTCCAACTTTACATAGCAGTTCTTCATCCTTGCTTTTCTCCTTGCCCTCGCTTTCTTCATCGGATCCTTCATCTTCTATATCATCTCCTCTAGATTTACCCTCGTTTGCTTCTTTGGTGGTATCGATATCTTTAGACCTTAGTAATGATTTATTGTAGTCGCCATAATGTCAGAGAAACTGAGACAGTTCTTTTCGAATATCATCTTTCTTCACTTTGGAATAATAAGCAACAATATCCATAGCGTCTTCAGGTAACTCTTGCAACAAATTGATCTCGTTAAAACGCGATGGATGTAGCCAAGCAATGTCTTTCATAAGAACTTCATTCGAAACAAACATTTTGCTAAATTGCGGTGTCAATGATCACATTGAAAACATGTATTTCAAACCATTTTGATGGCGAAGACGAAATAGATCTTGCTTCGTTGCTGGATGTTTCACCAAACTGTAGAGTTGATTTAGGTTGCTGGTCTAAAAGCATTAACTTAATGGAACACTAGTCTTGGGCGCAAAATGTCTAATGTTTTTATGCACTGTCCGGGAACGAAAGTAATGATTATTGTGTTTTGCATTCGTTAGTATCTTGTCTTTTAGTGATGGAGATATAAACACCTTCTTAACAAACACACATTGGGACACCTTTTCATCTACGAGGATTGATCCAGAAATAAGGTTCCCATCAATTTTACAAATAGACAACATTGTTTATTCTCATAGCAATGTACATCGTTGGAAAGAAGACACTTTGCTCTATTTTTCGACATAATCGCCATCTTTTTCTACTCATTTTTGTAGACGGTGCTCCAATTTCTGTATCCCAATGTCGTAGCACTCCGCCGCCAACCCGTTGAGGAAGCGTTTCAGCTCGTCTTTGACTGCATCGTCGCTCCGGAAGCGTTGGCCACTCAAGTGTTCCTTTAACTTCGGGAACAAGTGATAATTACTAGGCGCGAGGTCCGGACTGTACAGTGGGTGGGGCATGACAATCCACCCAAAGTTTGTCGAAAGATCCTGGGTTTGACGTGAGACGTGAGGTCGGGCGTTGTCGTGAAGCAGCGTTACACCGGCTGTCAGTCGTCCTCGCCGGCGGTTCTGGATAGCTCGCCTGAGTTTTCTTAGTGTTGCACAATAACTGTCTGAGTTGATTGTTGTCCCAGGTTCCATGAAATCGATCAGCAGTATCCCCTTACGATCTCAAAACACACTGGCCATGACTTTGCCAGCAGGAGTTCGTTTGAACTTCTTTGCGATTGGTGACCCTGAGTGACGCCATTGTTTGGACTTTTATTTCGTTTCGGGAGTGAAATGAAACACCCACGTTTCGTCTCCCGTAACAATGGAGTCCTGCACCATTTTCGGAAGTGTTGAACGGACATACACTTGTCGCCATACACCTCTCTCAACTGACGATGAATATCCACGGGTGGAGTCCCTTTGGCGTGCAAAAAGCGAATTACGGAACGAATCTCGCACTTGGTGGGAGCAACAATGGGCACCACCATCTCGGACGACTGCTGAGCCAAGACTGAGTGGCGCAGCGAAGCGCGGCCGGGTGGAATCGAGAGTGGGGAAACAGCCGCGCACAGCGGTGTTGCCGGATTTCGCCTCGCACCTTCCCGTGCGGCTGGAGCTCTTTGGGAACCTTATTTCTGGATCAACCCTCGTATATTGTAATGGTTTTCTTGTGGAAACGTACAACAAGCAATTTTGGTAAATCAATGAAACGATGGGTGTCCTAAAAATTGTATTAACAAACGTAAGCAAATGTATAGTGACTCAAGCTAATCGAAGGTTATGTCCTACAGAACTAATGGGCAATAAAGTATTTGCATACTGATCATTAACAAATGCATTTTTTCGGCTACGATTTAGATAACGTACCTAACGAGATTCTCAAGTACTATGTTTAAGTATTGCCTTTCTGTATACACATATTGAAGCTACAACATATAAGTTTGGTGCATTCTGGTTTCGAATTTATGCTCATCAAGATATATTTGCATTTGTTAAAGCTAGAAATATATTATCAAGATAATTAGTAACATACCAATTGAACGTTTTGATCCATCTGACCTGGATATTAATGTTTATATAGAGCAACTTATGAGTTATTGCAAGACGTACAATATTGGTGAAGAAAAAACAATCACATTTGTTTCTTGCTAATATAGGACATAACTTGTACGCAAGATTGAAAGATATGTTTGCGCTAGAATTGCTTTCTGAACAGTCTTTAAAGGACATACAGGCAAAGCTCAAGGAACACGTTTCTCCCCATGTAAATGTTAATGTAGAAAGGTTTCGGTTTCATACATTATAACAAGGTCAATTGCAATCTACATCAGATTTTATAATTCAGTTAAGGAATCAAGATGATGACATGGCTGGAACTTTCTAATCATTAAACAGGGCTACAAAATAGAGGTTATTCCACTGAAAAATGTGTTTATTTACACTGCTTCTTTTTCAATGTCTAATCTCTTACAGTATGTTCCAATGAATCACTTCATTACATCTTAATTTGTCATTTAAACATTTGCATTCGTAAATGATTGGCGATAGATAGCAAATCCTCTCATCTTACGGATATTTTTCTTTTACAAACGATCATCAAAATACTTGAACTCACTGTTGGTCCTCTGTAATATTACTTATTTTCTGTAAGATAAATTGCTTCCATGTTGAATGTAATGTTCAGGTAGAATGTATCGTAGATTCAGTCGTGCCTTGTTGCAGAAAATCTTCGTTAACACATTCACTTGTAGAACAAGAAGAAATAGTAGTCAATTATATTCGATAAACGAGAATTACCAGATCAGTTTTTAAAGGTAGCACTATAACCGATGATTACCAGATCAATCCTGAAAGTAATATGATAAACGAGAATTACCAGATCAATCTTCAAAGGTACCACAATAAACGAGAATTACCAGATCAATCTTCAAAGGTACCACAATAAACGAGAATTACCAGATCAATCTTCAAAGGTTCCACAATAAACGAGAATTACCAGATCAGTCTCCAAAGACAATACGGTAAACAAGAATTACCACATCAGTCTTCAAAGTTACGCACTTTTAAACCAAATATTGGGCGCTGCTTTCCAAAAGAAAATTTCTAGGAATCGTTGCTATAGACAGCAACTTAGAAAAACTATTCTTAACTTGCAGGGAAACAATTCGTTTCATTGTTGTTTTGAAAACAACATAAAAGAATGTATAGGGAGAGACAAATAAAACGTAAATACAATCCTTCACAGAAAAAAAAACTGTCTATTTTAGGACATTCATATCGTCGTCGATATGACAAAGGGGCATAAGCGAAAAAATGCATTTTCAACAGGAGAGCATTTTAAAGAAAAACTGTACTCTTTAACCGTCTGTCTTGTAATGGAGATTAAACCTATCTCTAAAGTTAAATATTGAATTTTGTGAAGAAGCACTACTCTTTCAAAACAAGTTTCAAGTGACTTGAAACCACTCTGTGTCACACACGTCCGTCCATTTGTCAGATAATACAAATTTCGAAAGTGGAGCTTACGCCACAGTCATGTTTTCTGTACAGAAGAAACTAAAAAAGATAGAGTTACGCCTGTTTGTCAAATGGAAGATTAACATATTATAAGTCATTAGGCAAAATATCTCAAATTTCCCAAACTTAGCGCTTACGCCCCTTCGTCATATCGATGGCGATATAATAAAATAAATAATCAAAAAGAACCTAAAATAGAGAGTGTAATTTCAAGATCTATTTACAGTTTTACATGGTAAGGTCTTCATCGGAAAACACATGATTTTCCCAATGAAAGAAACAAATAAAATCACTGATCTTATAAAGTGTCTCTTTTTAATATATCACTTCAAATAAATTTCGTCTTTACGTAGATAAACTTTAGTGTAAGTTTGTGATGCAAAATCTCATCAGTAATAGATAATTAATTTGGTCTGAGGTTTCGCGCACAAGCTACAAGATACCATGTATAACACATTACCAAATATCTTCTTTATTCCATGTATTTATTGATTTTTTATTTTTTAAACAATTTCGTCGCGGATATGAAAATAAACACAGAATTATTTGAAGAAAATCGGCTGCATATCTGAAGTCACCGTAAAAAGTTGTCTGAACATGATTAATATGGTCGTCTTTCATGGATGAAAATTATTTACTTTTAAATAAATAAATAAATACTGTCACTTTTAAAATCATCTTCAACTTCAGAATTTGTTACGTGGAGCATACACAAAATTTCACGGCCCCAACCAAGTTCAGGGTGACTGGAAACACAAGTATTAAACGTATTCAGCTGATATTTTACACACCTTATTCTAGCTGTGTACTAATATAATGCTGGTGTTGAATGTGATATGATGGAAAACACGCAAGACTTCAACGACAAAAACTTTGCATTCTTCAGTTGTTGTTGTTTTTTGTTTTTTTTTTTTACAAAAAATTCAAACAATTTGCAATGGGCGTCATTCAGAGTTACATACTTGTGTTTTTTACTATTCTCGTGAACTTTCATAGAATAAACCCATCCCTCTTTACCAAAAATTCTCTGAAAAGAGTGCTTGTAGCCACTTACATGAGTTCTATCAATCCTTTTCTTCTTGTAGTCATCATTTTCGCCTTTCCTCTTTAATTTTTAAATTATTCTCTTATCTTTTTCTATATACTTTATTGATAACTAGTCTATATTGGATGTGAAATGTAGGAAAACAGTATGGTCCACTAGCTCCCGGTTTTACAATCGACCGCTGAGCTTCAAGCCAGCGCTAAGTTCAGGCCAAGTCATATTTTACTTACGCAAAATATGAGTTGGCCTCAACTTAACGCTGGCTAGAAGCTTAGCGGTTCATAGTGAAACTGATGGTAAGTAAACTAAAGTTTGTCTCGTGAAAACAGTGTTACCAAACAGTTATTACTACAGTTTTGCAGCTTTCTGCTGCTCGCGAGGTCCGACCTCGACCTCAAACCGCGAGGTCGAGGTTGAGTGAGGTCGAGGTCGAAATGAGATCGCGAGTTCGAGGTTGAGTGAGGTAGAGGTCGAAGTGAGATCGCGAGGTCGGGTCCAAATGTACACCTATGCTTCTGATACAGTGTAGTGTTATGATGCATTCGATGACAGCTAAGTAGATATAAATACATTCACTATTACCTACCTCTTATAGACTAAAGACCAAAGTTTACTCTACAAAAAACCCACAGTACCTACCTATATAAACAAATGATTTGAAAATAATTTCCAGACTGGTCACTTCACAATCGTGCGTGTAACGGTGCCTCATGTACAGCCTGTGCTCTGGCGGGTTAGAGAAACTGATAAAATGTCACTGTGAAGGAATTCTGACAGAATAAAGAACTGAGGTTTGTAGGAGAAAACAAATTCTCAGACATTTAACTTTCGGATTCGGACTCCGGATAAATATCTCGATTCCCGAACTGTCCGGGGCAATCCCAGACGGGTGATAACCCTAACTAGACCCGAATAACACGATTGATCCGGTGACCCCTCTCACCTCTGATGCTAATTGAGCAGCTACTTAAATTAAAATGTACCAAATTCTAGATAAAATGCCTATGAGTAGTCATTTAGCTGACCTCGTGACATCTTCCTTAAAAGAGTGTTCCTTGTCAAGAAAGGGCTCTATATTGGCTATAAACTAGAAGACTTTAGATTAGCCATCATGATACTGTATTATTATTGATTGAAAATAACTTTACCATTTAAATAAATGTTTTAAACAATGCTCAATTGTTCATTATTCCTCAGTATTACGATAATGTAACGTGCAGATATAGTGAAGATTAGCAGCGAGGAAGATCCATTAATTTACTGTCTGCAACTGTAATTATACAGTACACTTTGTCAATGTATCACAGAGACAGCGTAACAACGCAACACCGCTACATCAACGAAATGGGAGTACCATGCTTCGTTTAGAAATGGTATTGAGGCATAAAAGGGTTGTGTTTTTCGGTCGAACCACTCACTATTGTTACATGTTCTTTTCACATGAGCTTGTTCACTATCCTCTGTTTCTGTACTAACCCCCACACCAAATCTAACAACCTCTCCCTATATCTGTTCAGCAAGAACGCATAAAGGATTAAGCAAAGTAGATTATCCAAGTTGGTAACGTATACCCTGATTGCAGTCAATGAGGAACCATTAATTTAGCTTGATTTAGCGCTGCAGGTCCTACGGTTCTTTTTTAAAACTCTCTGTAAGTCTGTGGTCATCTCTAACAGCTACATATATAACCTGGTAAGCGGATAAGGATTTGCTCCCGACTTGTGTATGTGTGTGTCTATATATATATATATATATATATATATGGAGAGAGAAAGGACAGAAGAGAGTTTGTGGTATTTAGGGATACCAATTGATATTTATTCTGATAATGCTGGTTTCATTGCCGGAAGTTACATCGAAAAATAATACACCAAAGATTAAATGCTTGATACCATTGTGGTGGTGTCCATGTCCAACTGGTAATACAGTTTGGCTCACGTAAATTTTACTTCTCTGAAACCCAATTAATTTTATTAATTAATTTTACATTATCTGATTTATTTTAACCAGTGTTTTTTTATTATATAACAGATATTTCAAATTAATTTCTAGGATTATCAGTAACTTAACATTAATATTTTGAAGGCTTTGAAACTGTGTATGATGTGATTTACAAACAAAAGACAGAAGTGAAATGTACTTATGAATACTGAAAAGAAACAATTATTATTACGTGTTTTCCTTTCTACTAGCCAATAAATATTAAATAAAAAAAGTAAAATTAAGGTATCCGCTGTGTGATGCGCACGCGCGTGAACGAGGCGTGGAAGTAGCGCTCCACATATTCTTGACCTGTGGAACGAGGTGAGGTGGGATGGTTAGTCCCACGCTCGACCTCCTTTACTTTCCAAGATGCCATGGGGTACCAAGGACACCCTGGAACTCAAATTGGTATGAGGCTGGGTGCAGATATGAAAGCACTGAAGAAAAGTAGCGTCCTGGCCGGGGTTTGAACTCGGGCTGCAAGATTCGTAGTGAGACGCGCTACCGCCTGAGCCACGGTGACTCTCACTACAAATACTGTATTCGCTAATTTGAATTCACTTTTATTTAGAGTATTATTATGAAGCACGTTAACTTTTATTTTGACAAAAAATATTTGTATTAACAAAATTTGCTTTTTAAAATCTTCGTCATAAATCAAGTGAGCAAATGAGTGTTAGCATATTTGTTTTGTACTCTGAATGAGCTAAATTCCCAAAAGCGTAAATTCTGGATTACGATTTTTCAGTCTCAACCAGGCCACTTCCTGTTGAGACAGTACTTTCCAAAAATGGCCAGAATCGATTTTTCTCTCTTTTATTGTTTTATGTACCTAAATATTAAGTAGCAAAAAGGAAAAGATTGCGCTGCTTGATTAAGCGTTGACCAGAAATTCCGGAAACTTTTTTGAAACTCCTCTATTTGCTTCTGCTGTTGTGTTTCTTATATTTATGTTCGGTAGAGACAATTAATACACGGGAGTGGATTTTAGCCCTCAACCATTTATTTATAAAAGATAGTAATGTCGACAAAATTACCGTCCCGTAGGAGACTAATTACAGAGTATTTAGAAGGATGGATTCTAAGACTTCTTCTTCTTCTTCTTGGGTGATCTGTTGAGGATCGGATATGAAGGATAGCACCGGTTACATAGCCAACTGCGTACGGAAGAAGTCAGGTTTAAGGATAGAGTACACACCAGTTACAGAGCCAACTGCGTGTCGGGTATTTGTACCAGTTACAAAACCAACTGCGTACGGTAGAAGTTAGGTTTTAGGTGAGAGTACACACCAGTTACATAGCCAATTGCGTGTGCAGGAAGGTACCAGTTACAGAGCCAACTGCGTACCAAGGAGTGTTCCAGTTACAGAGCCAACTGCGAACGGAGGAAGGAGAGAAGCTGACCACCCGGGGAGCGAGTGATACTTCTTGCCTTGCGCTGGTCCATTTTATAGGTGATTGTAAGGGTGGTTCTTCTTGCTTCTCCTACATTGATTTCAGCTCCCTCTATCTTCTGCTGTCCGCTCCATCTGGTGCTTATTTGTGAAGTTGACTGTCGACTGCTCCTATGTGTGTCACTACATGTTTACATTCTTATACACATGTTTGTCCTATAAACATGCTTGCTTATTTACACAATATCCACGTGCTCAGAAGACACGCGGAATATTTCAA
>JAGDQP010000238.1:103810-148632 GCA_022664845.1 Lepisma saccharinum
ATATATATATATATATATATATATATATATATATATATATATATATATATATATTCACTTTTGTACTTCGCATTGGAATCCTAATGAACATCAACCCCTGAATATTCATGAGTTTGCTTCGAGCAGATCTCCATTGGATATTTATTTCCGAATAGTCAATTTCAAAATTTGAAGTGGCTTGCTGACTTGACCATAACGTATTGCATATAATTGGTGATCGATTTTTGAAATTATGCTATATCTAAAATTGAAATATTTGATATTGTATACCAAGTCTTTATGCTGCTTCTTTTTCATCTTCTTTCGTCGCATGATTGCTATTAAACACTGTCGAGATGACGATGACCTACAGATTGTTCCTTCACAAAATACCGCTGAACAAAGCATTAAAAATATATCACGAATTTAAGAATTATACATTTTAAGACTTGTCTTCTGGTTTCGAAGTAAATTTTAGTGCGAGGATGTTCAACTTACTGTTGAAAATCCTGTTGTCTCCCAAATGTTATTAATATTTCAAAGTAAATATCCAAACTTCAAATATTTTTGTTATTCCACCGAATTTTCGACTAATTTTATTTGAAATTTACTTAATTGGTAGCACCTCGAGCATTTAGATGTCAAAAGCCGTGATTGTGCTAGTATCTTAGTTCAGTTTTGTCTTTGAAATTACTTGTACTTTATTTTTTAAAGTGCTACAACGAACAAAACAAATTTGCATCGCATCTAGCTGTCATAGGAAAGTGAAAATTTCTTTAAGTTTGTATGAAAGTTCTTAGTTATCATTTGGGAGACGTACAACAAAATTGCCATATCACACGCGGTAACTTTGCAAAATACTCTATCAATGCTTGTGCTAATTCGGTTACTGAATTCTCGTAATTATTTTGGAACGTTGGTTCAAACCAGCTGCTTTTGTAGAAGGAGAATTTTTCGTCTTGGTGGCAATTTGAATACGAGATCTCCTAGTCTGAACTCTGAACACGGACCGATGTGCATGGAACTGGATGAGATTTACGAATAGTACAAAATAAAATTGGTGGCATACATTTTCTTCCCATAATTCACTAATTTCACAATGCAGACGAGATAAAGCAAAACAACGAAAATAACAATTATACAAACTGAAAAAAACATTATGTCGTGGAGCTATTATAGCAGTAACTATAAATGTACGAAACTGTGCCACGAGAAAAAAAGTGTAACTAAGTTGACATCGTTCATTTATATAAGATAGCGATTTTGAGTGTCAAGCAAATTTGCCTAAGCTACTCTGCAATAAGGGAGTATGAGGAAAGGATAAACTTCAATGTTTGTGGTTCAAGTAATGGCAGATAGAACCAGATAAAGAACCGATGGAGATCGTTGCGTTGCCCACTTAGCAATCTCTTCGAACGAAGGTCGCCTGGAATGGTGGACGGTAGCGCTAGTCATGGTGTTTACTTTAATTTAGGTCTACATCTGTAATGGAGGTTACTGGGGTATATTGGAGGATTGTGAATAACTAATTACATCATGCGTCAGGATCTTCAGTTTTTACTTTTACTCACCAGAAGTTTATACTTTTCTTATGTAAAACATATTTAGCGGAAGTTAAAAGGTTCGTACAAAGTTGTTACAGATAATCGTCGATGTTCGTTCTGTAAGACGATCTTTTCAATTGGAATATAATAAAAATTATGTTACTAGCATTGTACTTCCATTTCATTGCCTTTTGATCTTTGTTTTCAACCCCTCCTCTTAAACTTTACTTCCAAATTAATATATTTCTTTCTCTTTTTACGCGATATTTGAGTCACTGAAAGTCATCTGAGCATCTTGCAATATCGCCCTACGCAAAATGCGAGTGTAACATTTTTGCAATTTGAATACTACTGCCTCTTGAATTTTCACAACAATAGAACAGAAAAGGGCCGGGATTGGAGGGTGAGGAAGAGTTGACAGGGGGATGAGTACTGTAATAGGCAGTGAACGAGATGGCAAAGAGTGGAAGGATGGGGGAAGAGAACACAATAGTCAGGAAAGTGGAAAGGGATGGAACAGCGTGTGAAATGTGGACATACCGAGTGCCGTGAACACATTTCAGCCTCATCCAAGCTTTGTACCGAGTGCATAAATCTGATGCATTCAGTATTTTTTCTCCTTTCAGAAGAAGAAAAGAAAAAAAAACGCTTCATGTATTTCAACCACCCACTGAGCTCTCTTTTCATCAGGACCAGAGAGACGAAGGAAGTGAAGTGAATTTTTGGCTGAGGCTGATTGAGCCAAAGAGGCTTGAAATTTTATGACACCTTCTATACTCGATTATACAGTAGTTGCTATAGAATTCTAAAACACACCAGTTTTTTTCTCTCTCTAAATTCGTGACCAATATTTCCAACTCTGGTATTAAATATAGTAATGCTGCTGTTTTCAACGGATGGTACGCGTATCATCGATAGAACATGAGGTACTGTCAAGTGATAACAAGAGATTTGACAAAAATTAAACATGAATATGTCACTGGAAATTGAGACATAAATACTCTAAAAGTTTAATACTTACTAAAGGGAGGCTTTCTTTACACCTAAAGGACAATGTAAGTGAATAAACAGGGTGCAATTTCTTGAAAGCAAAAATAACAGCGAGTACAGACGAGGGCAAGTCTAGCAGCTCCGTGCCAACACGTAAGGCTTTCAGTGTAATTTATTATACAAATTTTTTTTTTTTTTTTTTTACTTTTTAATGGATTTTTTAAAAATGCACAAGCATCAAAAAGATGTGATTATCTTATTTCAGGTTTATTTATCCGACTCTTTCCTTAAATTCAATCCAAACAACATAGAAATAAGAATTTTCTTATTTTTTCTTTAAATTTCTCCCTTGTCCTCTTTACAAAACTCAAAAAGTTTAATAAAAATCAAGGCATTCTTTCAAAAGTTGTACTCGAACGAATACAAATAAAACATGAGTGCTTTCTCCTTTCTGCGAACTCAGTTTAAAAATTATATCGAAATGCAAATACAAAACACAAGGTGCATTACAAGAGTGTGTGTATTAACTAGCAAGTTTTGTCTCTAAAATGGTGACTACATCATTTTAAATTAGAAAGGAATGTTCATAGTTTCGTCACGCGAACTTAAGCATTCACATAGCAGGACGAATCGCTGAGCATTTATTTTGATCTCAAATTGTCGTAAAATCATTCGCTCTCTTTGGTATAATCCAAAATATAGATGTTTTGTTCTTCACAGTACTGGTTTTATATTAAGTGAAAATGACCCTTCTATCCCCCCTCCCTCGCTACCCAAACCAAAGAAAACCAGACATTATATATATTTAATTCTAGTGAAGGGATCAGACTCTAAAGGGACGTAATTAGTTGGTTTCTCCGGTCCATGACATCAGATAATCCGAAGAGAAGAATTATATTTCATGATATCCTGCACGGAAAGTATCAACATAGAGAAACGTAAACTTTGGTTTGAAAGTATAATTTATCTTTTGCTATTTTTAAATACGTAAATTTCTTTTGATTTTTCTTTTCATTGACAAGAACATTGTTTTTGCAGTTAACGTGAAGGAGAGGGATAGAGGGATAGAGTTATCCTAGATTAGAGTTCGAGGAAGGCCCACGAACCGAATTTGAGAATGGTATCTTGAAAATAAGGATTTTGGTCATCAGCTCCCAAACTTTTGCCTGGAGAAGTAATACTAGATGGATTGTCAGTCTTAGCTCCCCAAAGCCAAAGAGAGCCATATGAACATCGTGCTGAGATATGATTACTCAGTGTCACATTCAAAATGTAAAATAATTTATTTTGTTGCTATAACTATACTTCTGCTTTCTTTCCACCATGTGTTTTAAGTAGCACTCCAAAGTACTGCTTATAACGTTTCCGACGTCCAGCACGTTTACGAAAGTGCCATCCATGTTGGTATACAAACATCAATGAACTCTCGCTAGCCTTATCTCTTTAAGCGCGACGTAAAATTCATCTGTCAATCATAAATAATTCGCGATACGCCATGTCAAAACCGGCGGGACCAATATTTTTCTATATGCGATATTTTGAGTGCGTAACAGAACTTCAAGTGCTAGTCGCCGACTGGGTAGCCGTGTGGTCCAAGACGTTAGATCAGTGACTCAAATGTCGTGGGTTCAAATCCCGCCAGGGGCATGGATGTTTGTAGATTTTAACTAGGTGTACGGGACCGAATCGTGACAGGTTAAGGTCAAAAGTTACTAGACTGGCCCATATAAAAATATATTTTTTTTAAAGAAATAGTTTGTATTAAACTGAGCTCGTCTGCACAAATATAAAGTATAGTATCAGAACAAAATGCATGTTAAATCTTATTAAATTAGATGTAGATTTACTAACGTTCGATTTTAACAACTGTGCTGAAACTTCTAAAAAAGAACTCAGAATGCATCTTCTGTAAAGTTTGATTCAAATCTATACGAATCGAAGAAACAAAGTCTCTTCCTTTATTCTTGGGAAGTGACCGGGTATAGGCCTTAGAGTTAGGAATATAAATAGAGGGAACCTTAGACTGTTTTGTTGGAGAGGGGAATGAAGCCAAGAGACGGAAGGGACGAGGCATTTCGGCCATCTTGTGTGGCCCCATATTCAGAGACCCTCTTTTCCGAGTATTGTCTCTCTCAGGTGCACTCACCCTCTATCGAAAAAGGCAATCCTCACAGTACTCGGTATAGACGGACTCAAATGGGGCCACACAAGATGGCTGCCGATGAACCGAATTTGACTTCATGTGACGTCGTGTATGTTCTCTCTATTTTCTTCCTAACTCTATGGTATAGGCCTTATTTCAGAACAAAAGAAGAAAAACGATTAGAAATAAAAACCAAAAACATATTTTAATTGTTGGAAAATGTTCTAACTTCATAAATATAACAAATTGTCGAGTATGACAGATTTTAATGTTCCGAAGAATTATCTTTATTATTGCTGGTGTGTGTGGGTGTGTGTGAGCGCGCGTGACGTCACACATTGCTAAAAAGAGCAATCAACATTTCAATTTCCGTTTTAATTTCAATTTGCATAAATTTCCTCTTCATATGCTATACCAGGGCGATTTAAACTCTAAGTGATGGAACTTCCATTTGAGCCCATAGTTCGCCTGAAATAGTTCCAAATTTCAAATCTAGGCGGCGCGCCGTTCGTTTGGTGCAAGAGCGTGCGCGAGCTTACAGTTTGTGTCGCTTGTATTGAGTGCTTTTTCGTGGGCGTTTATTAATTATTTTGAAATATTTATAGCCACGCTAGATTCTTTTGTTCCAGTATGTAATTTGGGGCAAACTAAGGGAAATTGTAGATATTTTTTAGATCTCCCGAGGATTGTGGCATAGAGAAATATCGCTCTATAGTAAAGAATAGAAAAATACTATCATATGTACCCACTGCAACCTAAAGTAAGTTTCATAAGAAAGAGAGTGCAGTTGGAAATGAAATTTGGAATAAATATATAGTAATAAATTAAACTAACCTAACCTAATACGAACTCGAAACCCCCACATACACACACACACACACACACACTCAATTAATATGATAATCTATAGTAGTCTGCACTCTACAGTATATACCTATAATGTAACTTACTTAACTTATTGAACAAATTACTTGCAATCGTAAATTCAGATATGCTCATAACATTTTTCTATGTCATTTTCTTTTTCTTTTTTTTTATTTACAAAAAAGGTATGGGGAGCACCGCTCCACCCTTTAACACCCCCAGAAATTAAACCATACATATACCGTAATCGAATAATCCAGCCGAATAAAATATTCGAAAGACAAATTAACACAAAAATCCACAGTGACTCAACTGAATAGGAAATTTACATGAACGAAAATTAACCTTTAAGAAGAAAGAAACACGGGTCTCTTAGAAATGATTATCAACAACATTACGCACTGAGAGGTGTACATTTGTCTTAAAACTTGAGATCACATTTACTAGCACCTATATGTAGGAATAAAACAGTTTGTTTGTAATACGAAAAACAATATTTTTTAAATTAGAACTCTAAAGATTTTTTAAATTAAAATATAACCACAGTTTTGTCAACATTCCCAACTTGTGTATTAAAAGCAAATATAAGGAGGGAAATGCCTTTGAATGTTAACTACAAACTCGAGGGAGGAAATCCTAATTCTAATGTATAGTACCGGTATTCTTTGGTCAAAGAAAATATACATACAGGCAACACATGAATACATTCATTCACAGTCTATTTTAAAATACGTCAAATATATTTGAATCAGTTTTTCTTATAGAGATGTGACCAGACTGAATCGATCACCCCCAAGTAAAAACAATAAATTTTGTAAAAACAAGGGTTCATTGATTATTCTACTAGAATTACGCCCTCTCTCCTCTTTTACCCCCTCTAAAGATCTAAAAAAAAAAAAACAGAACACTTTTCCTGAAAGAAAGACTGAGTTGAAGAGGGGATGAAAGAACTACTACATATCAAAGATGCCATAGAAAACGACATTCAAACGCCATATGCACGGTATCCAAAAGTTGTGCTAGAAGCACGTAAGCTCAAAAAACAGAAATAGCACACGGATACTTGGAAACCCGAGCATCTACAAGCTTTTGAGCAAGGTGTTCAGAATTATTTATGAGAATTTCTTTCAGCTAGATAAGCTAGCTACAAGATTGGTTTCTACTGAACATACGACACATATCAACCCAAGTATTGGGATCTCTGGTCTCTGCACAGATCAGAAAGTGAGTGATGATTGATTTCCAGGAATCCTGACTTCCATCCTCAATCATGGGCGAATTTATTGGGGGCAATGCCCCCCCCCCCCAGTCATTTCAGAATTACTTAAATATTTCATTATAAACGATAGTTTTTAAAGTAATCCCCCCCCCAGGATCTCTCTCCTAAATCCGCGCCCATGTCCTCAATAAAATGAAAATGTTGTTGTATTACACCAAATGTTGTTTTCTTTTTCACGCAAGGGAAATGAAGTCTAAGGGCCAATTGCAAGGACGGAGTTTAATCTTAGTCTAAGTTAGGCCTAGGGTTGAACATCAATTTTCGAATGCACCAGGTTAGCCTACTAAACCAGGGTCTAGTCTTTGTAATCGGGCGCAAATCTCGCAAATTCATCAAGGAAAATAATGAAACTTCTTATTTTCCCCTTTTTTTAAAGTTTGTTCCAGCATGCTGTATCTTTTTTTAATTTCCGTACAATTTGAATAATAAACCTACTATTTATCTAATATATTTACAGAAATAATATTTCTAGTTAAAATTTGATACGTCCGTGCATCGCCCTGGTGTGTATAGACGTTCTCATCTCGTATCCTTTGCACCAAGCAGAGCCAGCACCACCAAGCGGCAGAAACAGTGAACTTCACTACTTCCCTCACTTAGAGTTTAAATCGCCCTGGCTATACCAAGGACCACTGGGATTTATATTTTGCTATCGTCATTTATTGAAATATTCAGAAACATTAGCGAAGAGAGGGCAGGAAACTAGTCTTTGTCCTGCTCATTCAGACAAAAGCAAAGAACAAGAATTGGGAAAGGATCTTAGTGAAACAGAATGCTTGAAGGAATAGGTTTCCAACTTCATTCATTTTATAAAATGACAACTTTTTTTTCACAAGGAAAACTATTTGCAAATTAACGGAAGTAACGGCACTGTTTAAACAGAGGGACGAATCACATGATTTAAAAGTAAGAATTATTGGATCCTTTACGGAAAGATGTGCATCTTCAAGGTAAAAGCAACATCTCAAGTTTGTGTACTAAGTGTTCAGCGGAAGAAGATCGTTGTCAGGGTGTGGGGTGCGGGGAAAGTAATTTCTTTCATTTGGTTCATCCTTGCTTTTATTTCGCACAAGAGCGCATTTCCTCGTTATGGCTTCAGTTTTCAATCGTCTCCGGTAGGTTTTAATAATCATCCCACAGTATTCCAATAAGTTTTCATAGCACTCACATTTAGAAAATTCGACAACAAGATCATTTACAAGATAAGACAATAAGTAATACGCTGTTCTGCTTTGACTGAGCTTGTTGCTTGATTCTAATCAACTAAAATAAGACAAATGAATATAAGCAGGCCATTGATTGATTATAGCTGAGCACATGATTAGCCGCGTGACAGGCGAATCTAGTGAGTCTTACAGAAAACTAAAAACGAAAGCAAGTGGCGTTTACTCCCAAGAATTTCAAACAGCAGATTTATGAACGACCGCAACAACTATAATGCTTTCATGTGTTCATCGGCGGAAATATATAAAATCGAGGTCTTCTTGGCACATTACTTTCATTCTCCCCTGGTTAAAAATATGCACGTGTCAAGAACTCAAAGAGTTTTCTTAGATTTTCGGTTAATTCTACGTGTAATAACAGATATCTATTGAACAATACTTACATCATATCATTAAAGTATATATGTCTAAGGAAGCCATGGCCAAGGGAAGAATGGGGAAGGAATTTCACTCAGGATTATTCGGCTTTGCCGTATGAAACGTAAACGTTTAGTAACACAAAATATAACCGTATAGCTTGTTCAGATGCATGTTCATTTTGTACACACAATGTTATGAGAGAAAATTGGGCCCCGGTGTCTTAATTGGTAGAGCTCTCGACTATGGTGCCAGGGATCGTCGGTTCGATCTCTGTTCATGCCATGTGGGCTTTGTGGTGGACAAACACCGTGTGCTTGAGTTTTCTCGGAATTGTCCCACTTTCTTCATTTCACCAATTCATACCATCATCATGCATCCGACCTGAACCCAAGTTGTCTAAAGGGCTTAAAAACTGAATTCAAAATTCCTTCCAGAGGAACAGACCCAGCAAGCCAACAGACCTGACGGCGGCCCGACCAACTAACTAGTAATCTGGAAATAGTTGGGGGAAGGTCGGCGCGACCCATAAGTGGCGTTTGGTTGTTGGACCAATTTTCGGGCCGCCGACGGTCCCATGACTTGCTGTCATACGAACATAACCTCGCCCGCCGACGTCAGCCCCACCTTCGCCTGGCTTGCTGGGAAATTTCGAGCATGTCCATTGTTAGAGCGCATCAGGAAAGAGTGGAGGGTAGAATAGAACTTGCGCTCAAAATCACGTCACCAGCGATTTTAGTCATGAAGTACCTTGCGCTTGACAAGTGAATTGGTAGAGAGTCAATAGATCTCTCTCTCTCTCTCTCTCTCTCGCTAGCCCAAATGCAATGATGAGCTTCGCTGATAAAATTTTTCTTACGTTGATAAGGCTGATCTCCCGTCTTCTCGAACCAGAATATAAGGCGGTTAGAAAAATAGCGTATAAAAATCATATTCATCGTTTTCTTTTATATGTAAAAATATGTATCGAAAATACAACCAATCAGTTCTATTGAAAAGCATGTGTGGTCAAATTTACTGTTTAAATTCGTGTGTGTGTTGGACTGGAAAAAGTGACACGACAACTCTCAAACTCTGCCGGAACTATCAACCAAATTTTGGCAACTAATTTATTCCAATAATAGAAAATCCATCATATTCTCTAGATTTGGCTTCCAAAGATTGCTGTGAGGTCCGCAAAATCTAAGAATCTTGAAAGGAATGCGATACAGTACAATAGAGGACAGTCAAGATACAATGACTGATCAAGAGAAAACGTTATCGGAAGAAGATTTGCGAAACTATGGAAAAGGGCTAATGTTTTCCTTCATGAGCCATATTTACATTCTTTCATGCATAACGGCGAATGTGACTTTTCTGGTGAACCTACTGTACATAGCAGGATTGAAAACAAAATCCATTCTGGGCTTCCTTGAGTTTTAAAATATATCCCATTATCTTGAATTTCCATAAGGTATACCTGAATGAGAAGAGAAAAATTATTTCCCATTACCAATGAAAGTGGATCCTTTCATTTGGATTAGAAACGGATCAGTGGTGATCCGTACATTGTGATTTAAGAGAGAAAATACAATGAATTGAAATGCATTTTTAATCGTCAACCGGATTCTTTTGTGTGATTACAGTAGGACCTGGGATAAAATTAATTTAATTGATCCAGTGGAAGGAAACGTCTCAATGAAAACGAAAATCGAAAAGGTTTGTTTCCCGCCTACGTTGTTAGATTGTTTCTGGGCTCATTCCGAGAATTTGTAATCTAGGGACAATGTAATTTCAATAATTACTTTTAAAATGTACGGACATAGAATTGATCAGCGATAGGAGACACCATTGTATATTACACCAAGGCTTAAGTTAAATATTAATTGAAAAAGTGTACATTATTTCATTTTGAGGTCAGAATACTAACTAACTCAATGATTTGCAGAACTCGCAAGTTCATTGCCGCAGTTACACACGTTCACCATAGGACTCTACCCTGGGCAAGATCAAGCCAATAATCATCATGAACATCTACTTCCTGAAGAAAACCTTCTAATATTGTCCTCCTAACGACGTTTCGGTCTTCCCAACGATCTAGATCAGTACAGATTCCGAACTGACCATAATCCACCTTTATCTGAACCAAAAGATCATACTACGACAAACCTAACATCAGAAAAGCCAGGACATCAGACTTCCTTTTGCCCTTTATCCAAATTATCCTTAACATAAACTTTTTCCTTCTGTTGTAAATTTAGTGTACAGTAGTGTACAGTGTAAGTTTAGTTTAGTATGCTACAGTAATAGCGGCATGATTCTCAGATCCACTCAAATTGTTTATACAACTGGGAACACCTTCACTCCAGCTGTATTTTTACAGAAGCCAAAGAAATTCAAGTGAATGATATAATGAATTCCCCTTCCTTTCCACATTTTAAAAATATTCAAATAGTGCGTGTGCTAGACTCTTGCAGGCTGGTCTTGGTCTTGCGCGAGTCTTGCAGGTATGGTCTTGGTCTTGGTCTTGGTCTTGCATCGGTATCCCTGGTCTTGATCAAGATCAAAACTGCAAGACTCTTGTGTCCAACTTGTATCTATTTCTTCTAAAACCATATTGGTGATCCCCAATTATTTCATCTACTGATGATCCCCATTCAGGTATGTTGACAGAATATTACTTAATACTTTGTACAGGTAATATGTTGGAAGTAACGAGATTCCCCGGTAATTATTACAGTCCGATTTATCGCCTTTTTTGTAAATCGGAAAATATTAAGGCTTTCCATTCCTTTGGATTTCATGCTTTTTCCATATAGCATTTATCAATTTATGTAGTTCCTTAATTAGCACCGTTCCTCCCACTTTAATTAATTTGGCTAGAATCTTGTCTATTCCTGGTGATTTGAAATTTCGGATAGAAATATAGGGTGATTCTCTCGCTAGAGGCTATTAAACTATTGTCTATAAAAAGTGTTTTATTGAGATAATTGCGTGAAAATTTATATACACATGCTGTCAAGGATGGAAAACTCCTCCAGTAACTTTTATTCGCTGTTCTTCTGCCTTCCCGCATCTCGGCCTTACTGAATTGTTACCTTAAGTATATTAAAGGCAAGTTTGAAACTGTAATAGTAATATTAAGAGGCCCGTAGCAAAGGTGGGGCCAGTACGGGCAGCGCCCGTCCTGGAATAATTTTTACCCGTACTAGCGTGCTTTCGTAATGCTGGCATACATTTCCCTCAACAAGTATGGATTCACAATTTGCATTAAAAATAGCCATGGGGAGACAAAAAGAAGATTTACATTGTAGTTGATACACTTTGTAGTAAATTTTTTTAAAAAATAGTAATATCTCGTTTGTTGTATAGTAATTTTTAATTATTATAACAATTAGTTTATGGATTTACGCAGACAATTTAAAGGAAAAGATACATTTGCTATACAACAGTCACCGACTGTCGTTTTAGTCCAGTCTTGCAAGTTGTCGAAAACAACAACATTCACAGAAAATTATCTAAACTGGAACAAGCCTAGAGACCATGGCTATATGGATTTCCAAGACTTGAGAAAACGGAATCCCATATTGACGCCACAAAACTGTGCAAAATATTATTTGGGATTCTGCTTGTGTTGTCTCAACTATGTTTAATGGTAATGTACTAAAAGAGCATCGATATTACATTAAACCTGTAGTGGAAGTTATTCAGTTTTTAGACATACATGAACTAGTTTTCCATGGGAACTATGCCAATGAAGACTACACTAAAAGGGATTTGTTTGCTACATAATGTGGTTATTAAAATCATGACAGAAGTGGTTCGAGAAAGTTTTGCAATGACAAAGGTGTCCCATTGTTTAACCTTTTAAAGGATGGAACTCGAGACAACAATAATAGAAAAACGTGTAATCATGTTTTGCACAACACATACGAATTCAACTAATTCAACCGTTCCCAGTTTTAAATGGACCTCCTAGTATAAGCACACACCCCTGCATTCGAACGTGATGAAGGAGAAAAATACTTGCTCCTATTAGAATGGGTATTTATAAAAATAAGCTTGTTTAACGCTATGGAAATACGTACTCTTCTGCTTAGATGTGTCTCTTATCCTGCCTTAAAGCCAAAATAAAAGTATGGCATCAAATATCGGAATGTAGAAATATCAACATATCTCAAGGTACAGTAATAGGTATATATTTAGTGCATGTATGTGGTCCTTGATCTCCTTCTTAGGTCAGAATAAGTGTAGGTTGTTCATATATAGATTACCTAATATTATATGCACCCCTACTGTCAGCTTTTCTCACGGTCGGTAAGCATATTTTTTTTTTAACTTCGTGCTCTGATGAAATATTCACTCGCCGGAAACGTGAACTTTTTGACATCACAAGCAGAATATCACGTCAGAGAACTCAACCATATGTTTCCATCCCTTCTAAAACACTCAGCATGAGTTTCATCCTTTTTTACACTAACGCACACTGTTTTTTTTTTATTTTCGTAATTTTAAGGGACATTCGTTATTTTTCCACCTTTCGACTTCTCCTGTAACACTAGAGAACACGATTTTTTTTTCTCCCCTTTCGGTTTTTGACTGTTTGTAATGTATTTTGATGTGTAAAGTGCGGAAATCATGCCCAGAATGCCCCACCACGCAACACTTTTTCATAATTTTAATCTTTATAAGAATATGAACATGTTAATTTATGAAAAGTTCCAAATCTGGCATGTCATATAGCTGTCATAAAACCAACTAATAGGATACAAATATACTAAAAGAATAAATATTTTTGAAAAAATACGTAAGCTATTGGTGGATAAAGCGAAATTCCATCATTCTTATCCAAACAGTTTCCGAGGGGAAAACGTAAATATTGTAACAAAAGAAAGCATTTTAGGGTCATTTTCAAATTAAATGTTTTCCATTGACGCCACCACGTTTCTTTTTTTTTTTTTCCTTTCACAACTAAAGACACGCAAACTCACATCAGGGAGATATACTTGCCCTTTTCTATGTAGTTTTGGCTTTTCCGACCTGACAATACTTTGCTATTAGGTTTCCTGGTAACACAGATACTTTGCAACTTGTTGCGAGTTATGTTTTGCACTTTGTGCTAAAGACGTGTGTAGGAAATGGAACAGAAGAGTCGCATGAAATATTTAAACAATGGAGGCAGTTTTTGTAATGTTGGTGGGCAATTCACTCCACAACATCAGTGGAGAAAATTACAAGTGTAACAAAAATGCATACTCATTATTCTTCTGCTGCGTAATTTCTGCTGCGTAACCTATACGGTATACCTAAGTCAGTGGTTACACGGGAAATCCAAAAGTACGAAATTGGTTGTACCTAAAGGGAGGCGTGGAGAATCTGTTGATTGGTAGTTCTGTATGACTAAAATGGTTGGTGTGTCAAATAAACTGAAATCTTATATGATATATCCGGACGCAGAATCAGCAATTGGAACAGTCCCTCATAGTGAAGATCTACCAGTTGAGTTCTCCATGAACATGGGTTGCGAAGGATGATGAATTGTCAAACAGCGGAGATAGTACGGATAAGCATTTAAAAGTGTAGGACAAGGAATATAAAAGTGACAAGCAAGAAAATGCCGTTCATCGGATTTCAAGCAGAACTGAGTGATCTCCTAAGTGATTTAAATTTAAGTTAAAAGAAAGCAGAGATTTGAGGTTCGAGGCTTCAGCACTAAACTCTCCTTGCTAAAGATATAAAGAGTATAATTGATCGAAACTATCGTGAACAGTTTTCTAAATATTTTACAATGGAGACAACTGAAACTAAGTTTGAAGTCCCTGCTGCTTCACTAACAGCAACAAGCTACCATCGATTTATTTACTCCACGTTGTCGGTTGCAAGGAAGATATCAATCAGTGCCTGTTCTCTTAAAAGCTATACGTTATTAGAAATATGGCTTGGAAATCTGTGCTGGTCATTAAAAGTATCGCATTGCTCACCGTATTGCGAGAAGAGTTTTGTGACTGCGGAACAGTCAGGAGATAAACAATCATTACGTTATTAAAGATTGAGAAAATAGGGAAGAATACACACTTGGAAAATGCAATGCGATATATGTGCTCTGGTAGGTCCAAAGAAAGTTTATATTACCCCTATCCACCTAAACTGGCTCTAATGAAAAATATCGTGAAAGCCTTGGAGAAAGATGGAAATGGATTCAATTATCTCCATGAGTTTTAAAAAATTTGGCAACAACAAAATTAAAGAAAAATATCTTTGTTGGACCCAAAATACAAAAACTGCTTAAGGATCGATCAAAGCTTCAAGCTTTCGAATTAACCGCTTGGTGTTCATTCAAAGTAGTTGGGAGTATATTTCTGGGGAATAGGAAAGCGGAAAACAATTGTTTTAGTGTTAGACCTACTGAAATGTTACAAAAATTTTAGTGTCCGCATTTCTTTAAAGATTCATATTCTCCATTCTTAGTGATATGAGTGATGAACAGGAAGAGTCGTGGTTCTATCAAAACCTTTTTTAATGACTCGACGATGGTATCTAGCTATGATTGGGGGATTACTGCTGATCTCTAGCGAAAAAGCAAGTGCACCTATAATATACATTCAATGAAAGGGAAGCATTTTTGACACCGTCTCAAAAAATGTACGCGTATATATTTTCTATATTTAGGATTGTCTACTTAGATAATAAATATTGATTGTCATCATCCAATTGTAGTTCTGTTAGAATGAGCCATGTCTGTTTTATAATTTGTATGTATGTATACTGAAATATGCCCGTAACACACTATTCTTGAATGTCTGATCTTTTTAATGGTCATTGTTGGATTCAGCGCATCCATTTACATGAAAGACAACCTATATTGTCCGTGGGGAGGGGGGAGAGAAAGTTTCCATTTGTGCCCTCGTATAATAGTTCGATGATATACTGCAGGCTCAATACTACGTTTTAAGATAAAATTGAAGCAGCTTCATGGAAACGTTTAATCGGAATTCGTGTCCATTAGAACAATGATGAGAGCATTGTACACATCACACAAATGCCATATCGGTAATACAGGCGTTCTTGATGAAGCGGGTAGGGGGAGAATGGATAATATACTGAGATATCGGAAAGCTGGTGGAATTCTGAAAGTGCTGAGCGGAATCCAACATTATGTTCGCATCATTAAGTCAAGACGTACATACCGTACACATTAAAATAGTAAGGCATATTTACTGAGTTTCATATATAGTTTTACATTGCAGATTTCACCATATGATAGGGCAGGATTACAGTGCATAGCTATAACAAATTTATTTTGCGGTTACTTACCAAGAAACTAAAAAATATACTATATTGGGTGAAGAGGAAGATGTGAGATGGGATGAAGTAAATAGTTTCTTTTCATTCCTCTTCGATGTTGATTCATAATATATGATTTTTACGCGTATCGAATACCAAACTCCTGCATCTTTACACTGATCAATTTGACCATGAGAAATGGCAAATTAGTTGACATGAAAACTAGTTTAAAGTTTGAGATTGACGAAAAGTCGTACGGTTCCCACAGTAACGGTACTTAAGAAAACTACAAATTCAAGCGTTACGTAAGAATTCCCTCCAAAATTGGTATTATGATAAAACAGACAATCCTCCATGTTTCAGCCGCACCAGAATAATAATTCAGCTTGTTACCGTATCCATGCTAATGAGACCCACTTATTGTGTACATATTCAGCATTCGTATTAAAGATAGTCAAACATTGGATTCATATACTTCTGCCACGTGTCAATCGAAACTCGGTAAGATCTTATAAAGTAACTATATTAACACTTCAAACATGTTATAATGTTAAACTAATTCCCGTTACCGTGGTAACGAGATTAATTTGATTCGAGCATTTTATTAGAACGGTTGAACCCATTGCCTTGCAATGATTACATAGGGCTCCACTGTCAAAATTTCAACTAAATTAGAATGTAAAATCATTTTACAATTTCCATGGAAACGACACTCAATTTCTCATCACATATTCGCGCATCACGTGAGAATGACTAAATCAATTGCAACCAAATACATAGAATACCATTTCTATGGTTACGACTTACGATATTTCTGACAACCTCTGTAAGCTTAAATCTTAGATTATATCTTCACTTCTGACTTCTTTGGTTAAGTACGGAAATGATAACTAGTCACTCAGTTCAATATTTTTAGACACCGCAGAAGATAGATCCAGTCTAGTTTACAGATTCCTTCTATACTTTGGAATGCTGGATTTGCACATATTCGAGAGCATCTCGCAGAAATCAGTTGAACATCAGCGTGCTCGTCACGCATTTGGTTTAGGTTAGATCCCATGCTAGTTTCTTATCATTGAAATCACAATTTCCTCAGTCTGAATTCTTTCCACTTTACCGCGAGATTTTATCCAAGTTAGTTTGAGTAAATTTCAACAATCTACCTTTATACAAACTTTACATAGCCTATAACTGAATTTGCTTCAAAAGGACTCATTTAGTCTTGTGTTTCATGGACAGTGTACATTAATTTTAGTTTGAAAATGTAATTTCAACGAAAGGTAAAATGGCATGAAAATGCAACTCAAGGAATTATCATGTAATAGCTAAAGTAAGGCAAGTTTGTTTCCAATACTTAGTAACAGGGCCGGATTTATACGTTTAGGTGCCCTCAGCTCATGACTTCCATCGCCCCCGCCCCTCCACCCTCACCACTCCCGTTCTTTTCCCTCTCCTACCCTCACATTATGACAAATGACTCTCCTCCTTCTTCTAGCCATTAATAATAATAACGAGATAATAATTATTTAACTCTGGTAATGTGGTTAATTTCAAAATACGTTTCAATAATATCATAACAATAAAATAATTTGACTAAATACGATGAGCAATTTTAATAAAATTACTGTAGGCTACTTTTTGAAAATATGTTAATTACACTGAACAAGAAGGTAATACAAACTATTTTCCAATTTTATTATTTACAATATTTTTATTACATTTCTTTCACGGCTTTTATGCAGCTTTAAGAAGGATCCTAGCTTCTTCCATTCTTAGATTCTACTTTTTCTAACATCACAAATAGCACATTGCAGTTTCGTGATAAATTTACAATTTTAACAATTACAAACCCTAGAATTTCCTAAATACCTTTATTAAGATTTTAAGAAGAAAAAATCTAAAAATTAACAATTCCAATCACAACACAAAATACTAAAATTTCCTAAATATATTTATAAAGTATTCTAGAGGAAAACATTTAAAAAATAAGACTTATAATACAAAACTTTAAAGTTTTCTAGATATATTTATACATTTTCAAAAAAAAAAAATAACAATTACAACACAAAACACAAAGCACACAAGACACTTATATCATATAAGGATATAAAAACAATTTAAAGTAAATTAGAGAATGGTAAAGCCATCATATTTTGTCCTCACTATTTATCACTTATTGATTCATCCTCGTTGCCACTTCTATTTATGTAGGAAAAAGGAAACGTAGATTTACAGAATTGAACTCTCCTATGTACCGGTACTTGTTAGTCAGTATATCGGTCAACTCGCCAATATGTCGCCCCTAAGAACTAGACACTCATTAGCACGTTGAATACGCGGGCAGCTCTTTGAATTTTAAACACTATCTCCGGGAATATTCATCTCCTGAAGATATAAAGTCAAGTTGGAGGGGAAATGTTTATTCTGTCATAAAAGACACGTTAAGATATTTTAAAAATTTGTAAGGTCTTTAAATCCATCTTGGGATCAGACCAGAATAGGGTAAAGGAGGGTAGGGTCCGGTATCTTAGTTAAGATACCATTCTGACGTTTGTCTGGTGAAACTGAAGAAAAGTAAAGGGATTTTTTTTTAAAATGTCAGTCAGGACGATTGGCAGAAGGATTAGAACGAACGGTACCTACCCATTGCGGACCCGAAAAGACACTTTAGTTTTCATCATACACAAAAATTAGCGTAAATTAAGCCTTCATGCACACTTAACACAAAGTATCTCTTGCCCATTAGCAGAGGTATAAATGACAGCGACGCCTTATATGTGCATAGACTAAAAAAAAAGTTTTTAAAAACATACTTTTCTTAAACAATTCCTACTAAAAAGTAAAAATTATTTTGTTTATGTATGACTAAAAAGAAAACCATGAGGCGCTTTCTCACATACAGTCACTTTATAAATTCTTCAATTAGTGCGCCCCCTGCTTTTTTAAAAGTCATGCATAAACAAAATTATTTTTTACTTTGTACGAATTGTTTAAGAAAAGTATGTCTTTAAAAAGTTATTTTATTATTTTAGTTACCCAACCCCTGCAATCAAACGCCAAATCGTTGCAGGGTAGTATTTATGCGTGAAAGTAACAATGTAAGTTTGTGTTGTCACCGGACTTACGTCACTATGCAAAATTTCATTATTGTATGACGTCGGGAAATGAGTTAAATTAACGTTGAAATATTTGAGGACACCAGGAACAATTGTGAACTAAAGAAAAGAGTGTAATAATGATTTGATGATGTGTACAAAGACAAAATAAATAAATAATGTTCCTAATATAAACTCTAATCTTTGTTGTACTATTTCTAATGTAAATTAACGTAACTTTAAATTACCTGAAGTTAGGTATTTTCGAGGGGTTTAAAGGTAACAGTGTTTGGCGTTCTCTCTTAATGTTTTTTCCCTAAATATTGTTTTCGTCTCGCGTTTTAAATAGCAAATTCTAATTTTTCCTTGTAAAGTGCGCCACTAAGAAAGTTGTGCCCCTAAGCCCGGACCTAGTAGGCATATGCATAAATCCGGCTCTGCTTAGTAATTTATTTTTTAGACTTAATAACTGTCAAAATCTCTCTATTTTCTTAAATTAGAACTCATTCTTTAGATTCTACTATCTTTACTAACAGTACTTTTTGTCGCGCGTAATTAGGTAAACATTTAGGTGTTCAAGCAGAATTCTTTTATGCTAATTAAGAAATCCATGGCGTACGAAAAATACTTCTACGGAAGAAGAATTTGAAAGTGTTCTTTACTTTTGGCATACACCACGTGTTTTAAGGGAAAAGTTGCAAAACATTTTCGGCAGGGGTGTATTTCGGCCCTATCCCAACATTGCTGGACCAGGTCAAAAGTTTCCAGTCACCTGACCGGACAAGGTAAAATCATGTTGTGTCCCGTTATACTACGCACTTTCGTACCCCCTACAAGTTGTGGTACAGGCGAAAAAATAAAACGAAAATCCACCCCTGAATTTTCCTAAAAGTTCGGATTACCAAGTAAATATTTACTTCACTGAAATACAGTGACACTTTAGTTTAAAAAACAATTTGCATATTGCTAGGCAGGAAAGGTGCAGTTAAAAGTAGATTTATTCAAAATCAATACCGGTAAGCAGAACTACAAGAATTCAAAAGGAACTAGAGAATATATTTAATCGTGCATATGAAACAGAAGAAGACAGAAGTATATATCAAGGTAAGATAGCGACAAAAATGTGAAAAAATCTTCCTAAAACGAAAATTAAAAGTGTTCATGTTTCTGAACGAGAAACTTCTTTTTTCCGAAAAATAAAATCCTCTATTCTTTCTTTTCTCTTTTACTAGCATCAGGTGCTGGTGACATGTCTCCGTGGAGAAAGAAATTAATGTCGGTTAAAACCCCATTAGTGGAGTTCCTGCTGTCTTTTTTCTTCTTTGCAAGGGATTTTCATGATTTTTAAAAAGAAAGAAAAAATTCTGGCGGCAAATGATGTCAGAAAAATGAAGAAGAAAGAACATCCTTGTGACCTTTTAAGCAGGCATACTTTGTATTCATTATTCTTTTTAGTTTTGCATGATTCATCTCTTATTTAACGAGCTTGATTTTTCTGTAACTTGAATGTCAGCGAGCAGGTCAAAAAAGTTTTAATAGGTTATATATATATATAGGGTGTGTCCGTTAAGTATATTCCCATCCTCTGTATTTAGCTAAATATTTTAGCTAAAATATTTATCTCTGACCAACATGAGCAAATATTTACCGCTTCTATTCGACTCTTACAACATGAGCAAAAACAGTTAAAAAAAAAGTAATTTTCGAACTTTGACCTTTGGCCATCATGAACAGGGGTAACATGTCTCGAAGCTGCTTCAAATTCTGCCTTTCATTAAGAACTTTCAAACGATTTACTACTCGGATCCTTTGCAATTTAAAATATTTTAGTTTCCTCATCGGGATGGTCAGTTTCTCATAGGGACACTGAAACCTTGAGGGCTTTAAGGCCTAGGAAAACCAATGATACATATAATAACATTCCAACAGAAGCGTCTCGCCCATTTTAATCTTCTGGTCCACTATTACAGTCTGAGCAATAAATAGTGATAAAACAGTAATTTTCAAACTTTGACCCCATTATTTTGACTACCGATCCCTGAGTTGGTCCATTTTTATTTCATCAAGACCTGCTATATTACTCGATTCCCCTTGCAATTTGACATTTTCAGTTGCTTCCCACCTTCCCACCTGGGGGGCTGAAGGTGCTAATTTTTAGCCAAAAGTGCTAGCCCCTGAAAATAATGTGATACATGTTTTATCATTTTCTCATATTTCCATTTGTTCCGGAGATATTGGTGTGTAATATATACACCCTGTATATATATTACAAAAAATAATGGTCGTCTAGCCTCACACTTCCTGGGGAAAGGTTTCTCTTACGTAAATACCTCCTGACCAGCCATTTGCTGTTATTACGACCACTCTCTGAAGAAATCTTTCCATAACTTGACCAAGGACTAGACTTGACATCCTCCTCTTGCAACAAGTCGTACAATTATTGCATTGATGTTGGACATGTCGACCTGGAACTAACCTAGAGGTCGAGTTCATACTGCAAATAATCTAATAGGTTTAGAGCAGAACTACAAAGGAGTTTTTGCAGTCACATAATATTGAACTTCTCACATTACCGCGTAGAGATTGCAGCAATGTTTATTTGACTTTGTTGTCTCAGAAAGAAAGAAAGTTTGTCTTTAAACGTGTTCTGAAACCCTTGGAGTACTTAATTATCCACCAGGCCACTCATTTGCTATTTGTCATTGCTTCCCCAAGCCTCGGAAACGTATTTTAATAGTTGGGTGAAGGAGAACTGTACCTAGTACCTTTAAATTATTTTGCATACCTGTAACATCTTTTTCTGTTGTTTGTTTTTGTGTAGTGCCTAAATGTTCAAAATAATTTTATGGAGGTACTCTCCGCTGTCAAAAGTTTCGGGACATCCCTTCACAATAGCTAGCTGAACTCCGTACGTTAACGTCACGTACCAATAAAAATACATGTAGGGAGTGTGTGTCATTCGTTCAGAATGAATAAAACCAAAATGGCACAGACAGCATAACTCAGTGTCTTTCAATGTAGAACAGTCGATGGTTTCCACGTGTGTAGCACGCCAGTTGGCTCTTCAAGTTTTCCTGACTGACTGAAAGTTAAATAATTGTGAATTAGAAACAGCAAAATGAAACTGGAAAGTGACATACAAACTAGGAGGCCTCATACAAAAACAGACAGAGCCGTCACTGTTAAAGGGTGAAACTCGTCAAAATCGCCACATTTCAATGCTATAATCACCGGCGAGTTTCAAACTGATATTGCAAATACAATCAGCACTATGACAGTTTCTGAAAAGGTTTACAGTTTCTGATTTAAAAGAGAGAATATTTACCGGCCCTCACAAGATAGACATCAGTTCTACGAATACTAAGTACCGATAAAAGGGTGTATAGGTCGACACCACTGCACTGTAGAACAAGGGAAACGTGTTCGTTGAGGTGATTAATCACACTATACAATCTGGAATTTGATGAATTAGAGAATGTACACTGAACTACGTTTGCCGTCATGTATTGTGCAAGCGATAAAATATGGGAAACTTTCAATTACACAGTGTTTTTTTTATTGGTTGAAATATGCCCACTTGTTACATTACATGGAAATTTGAATATGCAAGGAACTTTGTAACAGTTTTGAGCTTCCTACAATAAATGAACAATTCGATGAATGTCATTTCCTAAAACAACACACAAATTCACAAAGCAAAGACTGTAGGTGAATACTTTGTCAAGGAGAAGGTTGACTGAATGGATTGGCATGCACAAATTCCTGACCTCAATACCATTGAACGCCTATAAGATAAGATAGAACTGTAGCTGCACACCGGATTGAAACATCCAACATCACTCAGTACCTATTTTGACTGTAGTTTTGCTGGAAGAATGGAATGGAATGCCATTTTCAAGAAAACCTTCACAATCTGGTGGAAAGTCTCTGAAGAAGGTTCCAGGCTGGATTAAACACGAAGGGTGGGCAAATCCTCAAATTCATTTCCAATAAAAGTGAATATGAAAGATCAGAGCCTGATAATACTTTTAGGTGAGCGTCCGCGTACTATTGATCACATAGATAATTACTGGAGTTTCTTTTTCACGTTGTTTCTTGTTCAATTTCCGTTTATTGACCTGGAAATTTCAGGTGCTAGGCAACATCTCAAATTTTTACTTCATATTTTTTGGCGAAGTGATCGTATTCAATACTTCATCATAACCTACAAGAAAATATTATATATTTTTTTTCTTTTCATGAATGCATTTCAAGCTTCCTTTACTTTCTAATCTTGAACTTATCTTCCCTTTCATTGTTCTTTTACATTGTCTTTTCTTCTCTTATTCGGTTGAAGACTAACATTGATTTTTTTAAAATAAAAGGAGTGTCTGGGGGCATTTCTCCGATGAAGCTGCCTTTCAATGTTATGAGACTGCCACAGTTTCGAAGGGCTTGGTCTTTCTTGACTTCAGGCGATCCAGGACAAATCAGAATAACCCGAGCGAGCATCCTTCGACTGGTGAGCAACGGTCCGCAGGGCGATGCTGTCGATGAAGGTTATTGATTCTCTGAGTGTCAGCTTGCGAGCGACTCCAGTCACCAGAGAAGATAAACTTCTATGACAAGAAGTTTTTTCCTCCGTTTTCTCTGTCCTATTGAAAAAGATTCTCGTAGGAGATACTATTTTTGTAAATGGCTAACTACAGATTAGAAAAATGTTTCTGTCGGATGTTTCTATGGTCGTACAAAAAACGAAGAACTCAACAATCCGTGTAACAATAGCGCTGTAAAAAGTAGTATTTTTTTTTAGATTACAAAATAAAATTGAATTTGTTACTCTATTACAGCGGTTTCCAACTTGTAGACCATAAACTAACAATGGTTAAGTGACCAGGGTCCCACAAAATGATCGAAATTTAACAATGTAAATAATAGTGTAAACGAGGAAGATATACCACCCAATTCGAAAGTGGTACTCCGCACAATTAACACAATTATCTGAAAGTTACTACTACGCTAGCTCGAAACGTGAGTGTTCTAATATTCTAAATATATCAAGATATATGTTACTTATATTTTTTAAAAAAAAAAAACAAAAAACAAAAGATAAATATATTATTTTGTGAGGGTGATATTCTGTTGGTGGGTGATACAATGTTTAGGATGTGAAAGATATGTTTGACGGCAAATACTTATGTAAGATGTTAAATTTATAATTATCATAAAAAAAGTTTATCACTGTGCGGTACGTACGCGTCGTAAATTGCGCATGGAGGTAAAGCGCCACATATTCTTGACATACGGTACGAAGTGAGGTGAGGTGGTCAGTCCCACGCTCGACCGCCTCGACCTATAATTATCATGAAAAATATATTAACATAATTCAAGATATAGTATTAGTATTAGTATAGTCAAGATATTAGAAAACACTTTATAATAGACAACTAACTATTAGTTACGTCGGGTTAGGTTTCAGATAGGTATGTTGACTCCATCATGTGTTTACGTTAGAAGGAAAAATATAATAGCCATGAAATTTTGAAGTTTGTGTTGTTATCTATGGCATATCTCCCATACGCGTTTAGAACTTCAAAAATCCGCAATAAAAAAGCAAAATATCTTCCACACAATAAAAGAATATCTACTACCAACGCACGAGAAACGTGTGTATGGGAGTTTTCCATATTTTCCAGTACCCTATTAAGAATTTCGAAAGCATAGAGATGAATTGAAGTTGACCAAGTAACTGTACAGGAATATCAATGAATAACACAGCATTTGTTTTCAGTTTCCCTTTGCATTCGTACTATTAAAAAAATCTTAAACCAGATGTACACTTTAAAGTCGTATCTTCAAGCAATCAGATGTTATTGGTTCATTTACGACAAAGAACCGGAACTTTGAAGTCATAAATTAGTGGTCGAAACTTTATTTCAATACTTGACAGATTGAACTTTTACGTTTCTGTTTGTTGAGCAGATGGATAGCTAGCAGCTGAGACTGAGCTCGCAATAACCACAAATTATTTAAAAAGAATGCTTCGTTCCGCTCCATATAGCATACTGGGAAGCAGTGTTGTAAATATATTTTTAAAAAATCATTTGTTTTACTAAACATTCCTTTTTTTTTAGAATAAAGAAACATAAGCCCTAGTTTTTTTCTAAATTCTCTTTTTTTTTTCAAGTAGCAATTTGTAATATTGGTAACGTCTCATT
This sequence comes from Lepisma saccharinum, assembly GCA_022664845.1. Classification (NCBI taxonomy): domain Eukaryota; kingdom Metazoa; phylum Arthropoda; class Insecta; order Zygentoma; family Lepismatidae; genus Lepisma; species Lepisma saccharinum. The sequence continues at coordinate 128,745 of JAGDQP010000238.1, forward strand.
AAACAATAATTACTTTTATATAGGTAATTTAGAAGAAATACAACATAAATTAAACCCCAGATAATGTAAGATATTACAAACATTATTGGGATATGCGAGATATTCCGCATTACCCAGTTCTCAGTGTTGTCACCTTTTTTTAAATTCCATACCGTATCTGCCCCAAACTTAGTTTAAACATCATTCAACACAATAGATGGGAGAAAGTTTTGAGTGCCTCCGACCTTAAGCACCTTAGTTGTTAGTGTTGCCAACCTATTTTAAAACTCAACTCATAGAAATGCCTTTATTAATACGAATCTGCACGTGTGCATTGATTTATACTAAATTTGACATGCATTTTCAATACCTACTGAGACAGGTCATACAGTCACTCCAGACGCCGTAGTTTTTCAGTATTATCGAACGATTTTAAAGATCCTAGATTTCATATTTGTTGTCATTGGACATATACACAATGATTTACACCAAATTTGGCATGTGCATTAGGTACTGGGACAGCTCATGTGGGTTCTTCCGGCGCCGCAGTTGTCAGTGTCGCCAACCAATTTCAGAAAATAATTTTTTTAATTGCTTCCATATAGTTGAACGTATCAGGACCAAACCTTGTATTTACATACTCTGACGCGTCACATAAATACTTGGGGTCCCACAGTTAAGAGGGTTGCCAATCAATTTTAAAAATTAAATATTTAATACCGCTCGACGTATTCGCACCAAATTTTGAGTATACATATTCGACACAATTGAAACATACTATCATTGTTCCCTGTACTCAAGTTTCCAGTTGTAAGCATTGCAAATTCAATTTTAAAATGGCCCTCATACTGTTACGTGTCAATAGCTATTACTGTACTTTCAAAAACGCGGATTGAGCCACAGGACGTGGGTATGTTATGATGTAATTTGAAATAATACTTCTCAGAGCCGTATTGTAACCGACTCATTAGAAGAAATATATATGCAGTTGATTGTTTACATTATGAATTCATACAACTATTTTGAAATATGCATATACCAAAAGATTTTTTGTTACACTGTCTGTATCTGTATATATTTTCACATGTATAGGGCGAGGTTTGGAGCCCAGAGCATGAGGGAGCATGCCCCCGAGTTTTTATAGTGAAACACAATGTACTAGTAAAAGCAAAAATGTATCTCTGTCCTTGAATAGAAATAGGTTATTTCCCTGGATTTCAAGCTACAGATAATTGAGTTTTGCGGACGATAATTATGATAAAAAATAATGTCTTCCTAGAATAACACCGTAATTAGTCATTAAGGTATTGTATAGGATGAGAGCTCATTTCGGTAAAAATTAATAGTTGTTCAGTTTACAGTAAAAATGTCTTCGAAGTTGTATTATCTCTTAGAACGTAAATTCTTTGTATAATTCAAAATGTTTCTTCATTTCTCTGGAGATTTAGGTCTATTAGTATTTTATTACAAACTATACCAAATAACTTCTGTCCTAATGTTCTTAGTTAATTCTTTATGTTTGCCAGGGTGAAGATATAGGAAGCATATCAATGTGGCAGTAAATGCATAAATAATCCCATCCTTTGCCTCTTGAGGCTGGAGGAAAAATAAATTGAGATGAATGCATGAGGACTTTAACTCCAATCCTGCTGATTACATTGATTATCTGCAGCGTAAAGCATTATACTTGCTGTCTGAAAAAAAATGACATTTAAAAAAAGCGTGAAAAGGAACGACGTTTTTTATTTAAAAAATACAGAATAATAAACATTGTTTTTACAACACTACTAGGAAGTAAATAACCTTTGCTCTGAAGATAGTAACATGAGATATAGTGCACTCCTCAAATAGATGCATGCTTTATCTAATGTGATGATGTACATCCAGGTCTGAAATAAAGTGTGCACGCGGGTATGCGGTTACTTTAAAGTTTTGGAAGGAAGTGTGCGCCTACCTGAAAGTTAAAACAACGTTGCACACATGTGTAACTACTTATTTGAAAGAGATCGCAAACTACGGTAGTTTGAGATCAGCAATCTACATTATAATCTAGCAGATAGCTCTAAGGACGAGTCCTATTTTTGTATTAAGTTGAAATTTGATCCATGCCCAATTATTGTACTTAGGGTAATTGTAAAGTTCATTGATCGAGCGAAATCATCTCTACACTGAAAAAAGTTGTTGTAAAATTAATGATATTATGATAAAATTAAAGACAAAATGTGGTTATTTTGGAACCAAAACTCAGCATTGTTGCATTTGCACAAAAGTGTTGTTAAGCGTTTAATGTGAATGTAATAATACTTATTGTCTGTTGTAGGCAATTTACTAACAATACTTTATTGTTAATCAATCGTCAGCATTGTTGAATTTGCAGTTAATCAACCCAAAATGTAGTAGCTTGAACTATTGGTATTGCTCGATCATTAATTACTTAAATTACGCCTTCATGCGTACATAACACAAAGTATCTCTTGCCCATTAGCAGAGGTATAAATGATAGCGACGCCCTATATGTGACAGACTAAAAAAATAAAATTGTTTTTAAAGACATACTTTTCTTAAACAATTCCTACTAAAAAATAAAAAAAAAACAGTAATTTTGTTTATGCATGACTAAAAAGAAAAGCATGGGCGCTCTTTCATATACAGTCACTTTATAAATTCTTCAATTGGTGCACCCCATGCTTTTATTTTTAAAAGTCGTGCCTAGTCAAAACTATTTTTTACTTTTTAGTACGAATTGTGGTGGAAAAGTATGTCTTTAAACATTTTTTTTTATTTTTTTTACCCAAATCCTAAAGTGTTCTCCAACTAGTCAAACGCCAAATCGTTGCTGGCTAGTATTTATGAGTAATATTAAAAAAATAATTAAATATGCTTTTAAATTATATAAATATATAGAAATATATGAAAGCAACAATGGAATATTGTGTTGTCATCGGACTTACGTCACTGTGTAAAATTTCATCATTGTATGAGATCAGGAAATGAGTTAAATTAACGTTGGAAGATTTGAGGACACCAGGAATGATTGTGAACTAAAGAAAAAAGTGTAATAATTGTTGGTGTGTACAAAGACAAAAATAGGAATAAATACTGTTCCTAATTGAAGCTAATCTTTGTTGTACTACTTCTAATGTAAATTAACTTAACTTTAAATTACCTGAAGTCAGTTATTTACAAGGGGGATCAGACGGTTCAAAGGTGACAGTGTTCGGCGCTCTCTCTTAATGCTTTTTCCTAAATATTGTTTTCATCTCGCGTTTTAGATAGCAAATTCTAATTTTTCCTTGTAAAGTGCACCCCTGAGAAAGTTAGGCCCCTAAGCCCGAGCCTAGTGGGCCTATGCATAAATCCGGCCCTGAGTATATCAAAAACAAACATCCCGCTGGGAGACTGGAGTTCTCTCCTCCACAACGTACCTAGTGACCGCGCTTGAAATAGAAAAACGTTCAGCTTCTTATTAAGTAAAGTGCTGTGTCCAACGCTCAAAAATTATTCTTAACACAGACTCACATTAATATATGCAAGACTACAATTTCATACACAATTCTCAACAAAATCCTTAAGCAACTTCTTAAACGTACTTCAATATATAAAAACAATAATGCTACGTCTAATATGACAAAATATAATCCGATTGTTTGAAAACAATAAATCTCCAATGCATTTTATTTAACGACAAAAGTATCTCTGACTACAAATATAAATAGAAAAGAAAACCAAACATAATGTGATATAAACATACGTAAATATCTTACACACATCCAAATTTTAATGTTACTATATCGATCATAATCAAGAACACAATCCAAATGTCAAAGTTGGTGCGTTTGCAGTAACTTTGATTTTTCTATGTTTTGTTGTGATAAATATGGCAGCCTAATTTCCTTTCTCAATCCCGTAACGACAAGGATAGTAAACATGTATGCATGCTCAAGAATATGGTTGAATCAACAAGAATTTATTGCTAAATCATATCTGAAAGTTAAGTTGATATTAATATGGTTAAAAAATATTGAAAATTTAACAATATTCAATTAACAATACTTAATCATCATCTTTTTAACTATGCTGAAACGTCATATATCTTAAATGTGACGATGTATTTCGTTAAAAGAACAATAATTCTTGCAAATATGATTAACAATATCAGTATTGTCTCTGGTACCCAAACATTTCTAGAGTGCACATGATTGACAGAAACTGTATAGTAGTATTTTTTAAAAGCCATCGCAAACAATTAATACTAATAAAAAATCACTGAAAGTTTCGAGGGCATACCGACAGCAGCCAAATGCATCAAATAGCATTGAATCTAAATTATTTACTTTCACGTTCTGGCATTATTGTTGAGAGTCGAGAGGAAGTGAATTTATTCAACTGAAGCTCAGTGTGAACATCTGAGTATATTTACGTTTTATTTATTGTGTCAGAATGAAAAGTATTTAAGAAGCAGAAATACGCTATAACCGTTTAGTAAAATTCTGTATGCAAGTGCGTTGAATTTATTTGTAGCAAAGTAACAAAATATATTTTGGTATCGTTCTTGGTATACCTCAGATATTTTCCTGTTAGTTATGGAAACCCACTTTATAAAGAAGACTTCCTTCTCTCACCAGCAATAGCTAATTACTGTCATTGTGGATCGGCTATACGCACCAAGATAAATTTGGCATTGCACTTCTTCTATTTTCGATAGTCATATGCTGCTTAGGGCAACATCTTAGAGCAACAGCTTTAAGAGGTTTAGATCCCGCTTGATTATAGTTTTCTCAGATGCCTGTAATTTCATTGTAATAACTCTTAGGAAACGCGAATCCAATCTGGAAATGGAGAAACTTATCCCTGATTGATTCAGTTGTTGCTAGAGTAACTGGAAGTCTAAGAGTTACCCTTGGGACTGAGTCCTATTGGATCTTTTTCGCTATTCTGTTTGATATAAAGAGGCATCAATAGCTGTAGCGTTCGATTTCTCAATCTTGGCTTAATTGGAAATTATACCTTCATTTTCTTTTGTTCGCATATACATTTGTTTTTCTTTCAGTAATAACAAGCTTAAAAGCAGAAAAAACTATAGGCTGAAAAAAAATGGTTTCCAAATCTAATTTCTCGTGCTTTAACTTGGTTGTGTCTTTCCATCTAGTTACGCCACATATTTCAGTAGATTGAAAATAACTCCTCCTTTTGAATTATATTCCATTTTGGATAATGAATCATTTTCCTACTCATATAAAGAAATACGAAATAGAAGTAAAAACTAAGTATGTTTTGTATACGTGTGTGTGTGTGGAAGACAAAAATGGAGGTGCTTGGGGTGAGAACGAAGTGCACAGTATAAGATTAACTTTTTACATAATGTTTCAAATGTCGTGCTGTCTCCCACACCCATTCACCATCGTTACTGAGAAAGTTGTGGTATTCATTTGCGAGAGAACTGGCCTTTTCTCTTTATTCGTCCAAAACTCAGTGCCCTTTCCCCTCTCCACTCGGTCCTTGGCCGCACCTCTCTCCCCCCTCCTCCTCCTTCCCGTTCTCGTAGCCAACCGTTTCCTTTTCTAATTAAAACTTGAATACGATGGAATAGTTTCTGGTATTCTGGTGAAATATGTTCCCTTCCTTTTTTTATTACATTAATTCTGCTCATGGAATAAAAAACCGACAGCTGTCTAACGTAAGCATATTTTACATTAAGTTAATTTCTCAATGTGAAGAAAAGATTACAAGGAAGAATTAATATCACTCTTTGAATTCTAATTGTCTGGGATACTTGCGTATGTAACGCTTACTCTGAACTGGAATAAAATTCATGCTGGAAAACATTTCAAATATTCATCCTTTCCAACTATTGTCAATGTGTTGTGCATGTTTTGGCAGCCTGGGTTTCAGAAAATATTCAGTTTACTGTAAAGGTTAATTGATCAAAACACTGTCGGCGTAGCTAATCGGAAGATCTGTGACCTCGAGTCCGAATCCCACATCGCATCCCCAGCGCTTATTCAAAGGCGGTGTTCGTAACTACTAAACCATGGAGCTGGCTCAAAATATTCGTATACCCTCTTGTATATTCGTATATGAAAACTAAAAATAATTCAGATAGAGGTGACAATAACACCGTACACCGTATTCAAATATATATTATTTGTATGTCTTCAGAAGCCTCCTTCCTCCACATTCTATTCCTATATTGTTAGGAGCATGCTCTCGAATGACGTTATATGGTATAGTTTGTAAATTAGCAGAAAATAGAAAAACGTAACCCTCATCCATAACCACGAAAAGATTAACAAGTGATTGTTCAGTAACATTTCTACTTGTTATACTTATTGAAAATGCATTCGGAATTATTAGAAAAAAAATCAGTGGTTTCATTTCCTGAAGAAAATGCATCTAGTGTAGAAAATATACCGATCGTTCCATAAGTATCCGATCACTTTCAAATCTTCAACTAATCATTAAAAGCTTCGCGTGACTTCATATTGAGTAATTGTTTCTATATCTTGGAAGAATATTTAACAACTGATCTACATATTTCTTCAAAGTAAATGACATAATATTTGTGTAAGATCAGGGCTTCTAAATCAAAACGTCTCACTCCTAAAATTTTTCACCCACTTCTCTCGAAAAATAATCATGCAACTGACTGCATGGAAATTTAATGTAGTTACTTGAAACCGTTAACTCGTAACTTTACAGAAAACGAGAAAGCATTCATTTTGAAAGAATATTCAAATAAGGAGTACTTAAAAACGTATCATATACGCATTATAACTATTCAAAATCATATTATTATCATTATTTGGCGAAAATTGTTTTCGATTCTTAGCTCTGAGGGATGTATGAACATTTCTGGCGAAAGAGGTAGGGAAGGTAGTGCCTGTAGAACCTAAATCTAGGTACATAACGACATTTGGCTGCTGAAACTGTAGCAAATCCTAAAAAAGAACTCATAATTGCTGGCAACAAGTCCAGAACCTGCATTCGTTCCTACTCCTAAGTCCGAAACCATAGCAAATAAACCACGAGGACTGGGTGTCCTATAAGCCAGTTAATGGCTATAGTCCCAGGATTATGTTATTTTTCATTTGTGTATAATAACTTCTTATATACTGTACCATATCATGATATGCTAATTGATTCTTGTTGTTTAAAATAAGTTCATATATAAATTCAAATGAAGTAACAATGTATGGATGTGCGGATATTTTGTATTTCGTCATTTTTTTAATTCATAGCGAAAGATTCAGTAAATAATGTGTTTGTTTTTTCTTGAATTTTATCGCTAGTCTTGTTCTGCAACATTTTCAGTTCTATCTACTTTCACTATTAACTAGAACAACTTTTGAAATTTGTAACCGTCACACAACTAATTGCTACACGACACATTGTACTTGCTGGCTGTGGCCGATATATCCACGCATGTTTACCTAAGAAATTGTTGCGTTACAAGTGTGGTTGTCGTTGTTAATAGCTCCTAAATACACCAAACACAAGGCAACAGAATAAACAACGGAATGAGTTTCATGCATTAAACAACCACTGAATTACACACAACTAAGTAGATTTGAACGCCTTGCTTTTACAACAAAACTGCACGTAGCGCTAAATGAATAGCCACACGTGGGAATATAATATCGTGAATATAGTGTTTACAATCCAAATTCAACCATTTCAACGGAGGAAGAAAAAGAACATGAAATTATCATAAAATTAAAAGAGTCAACAGACAATAAATGATGAGATCCCAGAAGATTTATCTTATTAGTTGAGTTAATACTGACACTTTTATAGCCCACTTTTAATTCATGCAGTCGAAGGAGACTTCCGAAAGAGTCGTTTTATTTTTATGTTTCTGTCTGTTACCTGAAAATAAGTCTGAAAGGATTCACAATATTTTCTATCAAGAAAGAAACAATTTCCTTACACAGATTTAAAACAAGCTTTAAATCAGGTATAACTAGAGAAAAGATATGTAATTGAAATGCAATTTCGGATTTAATGAACCAAATTGGCATTGCTTCAGTGAATACATGGTTTGACTTCCAAACATTTGTTTTTTAACTTAAATATTTACTAAACAGAATACACTACAGTTCTCATTCATGCAAATATTTTCTTGTTGATTTTAGAACATGAAGCTTATCGTTTGAAGAAAACCGAATCAAAAACTATCGTACACTAATATCGTGCATGTAGATGTAATCGTAATGTGTAGACCAGCAAGTACAAATATTCAATGTAAATAACAGGACGAAAATTATATTTGTCAGTATTTTTTTCTCTTCTTCTCCGCAACATCATGAATTGTAGAAAGGATACATTTTTTAATCTCGGGATGAGAAGCAGTTCTGATTATACAAAACAGAAATTTACCACATTTCCTGACACAGAATTAAACTACAAATATAAATTTTGTGCATATTAAATGTTTGTCTGTTATGGTTTTCAGTAAAGCCATTATATATAGAACTAACTCTGAAGTATAAAAGTTTTTTATTTTTATTTGAATGGTTGCAACCATTCATGTAACAAAATCAAGTACAACTTTTTAGACGATGTTTGGAAATTGTTCTTTCTGTCATCATACCACAAATTTGGTTTAAAACCTCCAGAACTTTAAAAATTAAATGCAGAAATCATTTTAAACCATTGAAATATAAAAATCGATACCATGCTTTTACCGAATTACATTGTGGTTCTTGTATAGAAAAATTGAATAGGTTTATACATAATACAATAGCAAATAGGGGAAAGTGGGGTAGAACCGAGTACCTAAGGTTTGTTGACTTACCGAAGCCAAGATTGTTTACAAAATGTAATGAAAATCAGTACAATTATACTGCATTTATTATTATTTAAGTTTGTAAAAGAGTCACAGGTTCAAAATCTATTTTGTATATATATTAACAAAAGATACCGGGTGCTACCCAGTTCTGCCTCAACTGACACACCTGAATTATCCCACGCGCATAACATGACTTTCCTTAACTAATAAAAGTGCTAGGCATTATCATTTAGTGTAAGTAAATCAGCTTGAAATACGGAACACACAGTAATTTTTATCTGTTCAGTCACTGCAGCAGTGATTCTGTAAAAATCGGTAAAACCAGACTAAATTTAGAAGAAAATACAGACAAACACAACATCAGACGAATGTCTGCAACGAAACGATGTAATTGTCGCTCATTCTTCCTCACTGGTTGAACATATTTCAGTCGTCACCCACTAGGAAGCTGTACAGGTTAAGCGGGAAACAAGGTATCTGATTTCACCCGGTTCTAACTTACTTTTCCCTTATTTTACTTTCAAACAATCACATTCGTCTTTCAATTCACAGCTGTAGGTATTAGAACTTTACTTTTGTGAGCTTCGCACCTCTTCATAACCGATCGTAACGATGACCCACTCTGTGTATGGAACTCTGGATCTCCATATTACGTAGTGAACATATTTTATATACAAAAGTATATAATGTGTTACGACGGGGAAATTGGGAGAATTTAATTTTTCTTTTTCTTTATTTATCCTTCTATAAATATTATATCATAAAAAAATAAAATAGGATTTAAAAACACGCTTTTTATGCAAAGAAAAATGGACTAAAAAGTAAAAAATAATAAATTCATGAATCGGAAAATAAAAGCGTGGGTGCTCTTACCGTTAGATATGATTTTATGCTAAGATAAGCAAGAGCACCCACGCTTTTATTTTCCGATTCATAAATTTATTTTTATTTGTTTTTTACATTTTTGTCCATTTTTCTTTGCTTAAAAAAGCGTGGTTTTTAAAATCCTTTTTATTTATTTTTTCTATATTAAGAGCTTCGCACACCCAAATCTTAAAGCGTCCTGCAACTAGTATTTATTTTAGGCTAGTATTTATTTTAGGATGAAGAAGTCCATATTAAATAAGTATTTTTAAATTAATTACAGTTAACTGGATTATTATGTCGTACATCTAATGCTTGAATATTGTGTTGTCATCGGAAGAAGGGAAGTTTACAAAATTTTAAAGAAATCGGATGATGAAAAGTGAGTTAAAAATCAAAATTACAAGATTTGTACCAGAGATGAAACATGATTACAGAGTTAGTTAATAAAAAGCGTGTAACAACTACACCTGCTTGTAATGCGTCTAAAGAACTCTGAAATCCATGTACTCATTTATCTGTATTATATTGTATGCTAATTAATAATTTTATGAATGTATGTCTGCTTCCTTCCAGGTACACCACATGGGATAATTGGGAGAGCTCGCCTTAGCGCCTTGCATTATATACCTATACCGTATGGGGAAGCTGGGGAGCAACAATGCACTAAAACTGTATCAGATCACTTAAAGAACTGTGAATTGGACCACAAATTGACATTGTTATGAGTAAATGAATGAGGAAAATGTAAAGTTCGAACATTTTCATACTCATGACATTTACAGCCCGCCCCGCCCCCTCCCCACTTTCTTTCGAAGCTAAGGACTTCAACATTTAACATGAGGAAATTCACTAAATGTAGGATCCGTTAGAAAAAAACGCATTACAGTACCATTTACCACCATATAGTAAGAATAAGCTAAACTTCACAAAAATTAAGCGTTTTTCATGCTCCACAAATTGACACAACAGAACTGAGTTTATGATAATAAGTAATGCTTGACGTAAACTAGGATAGTATAATAGCCAAGATAGGTTTCACTAACGAAATAAGAAGAAACAAAACCTGAGAAACTTCAACTAATGGCTCATAACTTTTGATAAAAATGAATCTAAGAACTAGTGTTAAACCTAAAAATTAGACTACTGGTATCTTTATTGTGGCTGAATGTCTTTCACATACTTAGTGAAGAAATATTGAGTTGTTTTCAGATCACTGTCATTCAGCTCGAGAAATCGCAGAGTTTCGGGAATCGGTGTTCCAACATCTTCTAACATACCTATCTGTCTTAATCACCTTGCATGTAGATGGTTTTGCACTCCAGATAAACTTGTTACTTCTTTCTGTCTCTTAAAGCGAATGTTGACAAGTTAGTTTGCATTTATGATTGCATCCACTTTCGCCACATACCACTCGCGACCTTAGTCACGTAATCCCCAACACGTGGCGTAGGATATTCTGGCTGACTTCTGGTTGCATTTGATTTGGATAGTGGATGTACATTTTAGAGCAAATCAAACATTGTAGATATTTTTATGGAATAAGTTAAAATTTGAAGCAAATTCATGCTCCTCTCAGTTACCCAGTATTAACCTCCCCAGTTATCTCGCATGGGGGTAATTGGTAGCATGATTTTTTTTGGAAATTATTTAAACTTACAAATGCAAAACAAGAAAATGGAAACCAAGCAAATTGTTGAAAAGAAATTGTGTTTTGTTGTGTGAAAGTGAAAGAAAACAAAACTATGTAGTTCTTTTGGATTTAGAAGCATATTTGAAAAAATGGAAAACTAAAAGTGTGCTTTGTTTTGACGTGCACAGACACCCAAGAATAAAAGTTTTTTTTTATCTCCACAATTATTGGATATTGGAAAATCATGAAAACATATCTGGTGTTCATAGAAATTGCAGCTATTACATGGACATAAAATTAATTTTGAGACATCCACAGTTTTCCTTTAAACATTTTTTCCTCCCAATTATGCCCTGGTAGAAAAGCACTGTAAATAATTAAGGTTAAAAATAAGCACTGGAAACTATTCATAATTCTGGTAAACTACAAACGCAGTGAATATTATTACTTGTTACCTTTAACCATTTATGTTACGGTAATTGAATCTTTATAATTCGAATTTTACGTCTTAGTTTAGAGTAGCCTATAAATTCTTTAACAGACGAGAATCAGGTAGATAGTACTGAATCTCATGACTGTAAACTTCTTGAAGCAGATGGTGTTAAACAAATGTCTGAAGTTGTTTCCAGGTAAATTTTGGTTCCGTTACAAGGTTCAAGTTACTGGAAGCATCCGGTTCTGGCGAAAGGACATTTCCTGTTGCAGTTTCATAGTTGAGACAATGCTTAGAAAATCGCTGGCGCTGAGCTACTTTGTTTTTCTTCTTTTATATATATATATATATATATATATATATATATATATATATATATATATATTTTTGAGCTATTTCTGCAACAAAGAAAAACAAAATACATTCAATCAGCTAAAGATAAAAAAAATATCAAACAAAATCTTCCAGAACAACTAAATCATAACCTACTAGACATAACACTACATACCATTACTCAACCTATAAATAACGAGCCACACATCAATCAAAAGATCTCAAAACATTTCTCAACGGCGGAGAGCTGAAACACAATAAACACAAGATTTTAGGTACCAAGTTCAATCCCAACGTACACAAATTATCACCCAAAAATAACATTTCAGGTCTTGATATTCTGACCTTTGATTAATCATTTTAAGCAAAACAGAATATTGACACATTCCCTGACTGTTTGATTGACGCTGGCGGGTGGCTCCTGCGTTGGGATTTTATTCTGTCCAAAATTAAATTTAATTTTCACTCCCAAAACACTTCTTCTCTCAAAGGACGAAAGTAGCCATAGACGGTTAGAAGTCCATTTTGGCTGTCCTGTAGGCAGTATACTATTTATTTACTTATTATATTTTTAGCTTGTAATCTATAGGGAAAGCAGTTTCTAATTGATAGTAGCTGTACATGTGTAATGTATAAATTATAGTTATAGGTGAACATTCTAAATAAAAAATCGAAACAAAGAAACTTTCCGTTACATTCATAAGTGTAGCACACAAGTACTGTGTTTACAAAAGAAGAATCAGATTAGGAATTAGTTGCTACAACATCATTCCTATGGATGATTCATCTTGTTAGACATGTTTTATTTATTTCTGTTAAAGATAATACTTATAAAAATTTAAATTGTTTGGAGTTCATAGATATTTGTTATTTTATCCAGACATTCTTCAGCTAGGCATATTGGTTTCTACCAAATCTTCCACAAAACAATCTTATTGGGTAACTCCGAGGCTTCTAAAACTCTTGTGGGGTAAGATCAACGCTTCTCTGCCGAACTCCCTACAAAAACCTATCTAGTTAACTTGAAGTTGGAAGAACACAATACAGTGGAAAGGAAAAACCTTTCTCTTTCTTTCCACGGATTTCTGTGAATATGGGGAGGCGAGTACTGTCTCTCGACGTTCCAATCCAATTCAAATACTGTACTTGGCTCTCGGTGTTGAAGAAGCTTCGAGATCGTTGAATTCAAGGACATTTATATACCCCATAGCTTCCATGTCAATTAGTAATTTTAAACTACTACGAAACTTGTTTTAGGGCTATCTTCATTGTTCATATATACACAAAGCAAAAGGTAAAATCAAAACTTTAATAGCACGATTAAATGAGAAAATATTAATTATATAAATAATTTATATATATATATATATATATATATCTCTATATATATATATATAGAGAGAGAGAGAGAGAGAGAGAGAGAGAGAGAGAGAGAACAATACACCTTATATATATTCCGAGGCAGGCAGGACTGTCGCCCCAAAAGGCTTCTGCTACTAACTGGGAGGAGACCCCTTGATTACTCTTGCTAAGGCTCTAAGGCTTAAGGGAACCGATCGAAGTAGACGCCTAATGTCCAATCCATACGTTCACGTCGTGGGGTCTGTTAGTACCTACACAACTACTTGGCGAACGAACATGGATGGGCTGCTCACCAACCCGCATTAGCAGACAGCGTGGTGAGTCAAGTGTCTGCACCCCTCCTTTCTTTGTACATGATGGTACAAGTAAGGAAACAGCCTCGGAGAACCTCATTGCCCGAGGACGGAATGCAGCTGGCAACGGCAGCGGTCAGTCCTGCAGGAAGTCAGAGGGTCAAAATGCCCGGGTTTGGACTGTAGACTGCCAAGACACCGACAGGGCAACTCGAACGGACCTATACGTGGCGACTTTCAACTGTCAGTCACTTGCAGGAGAGGACAAATTAGAAGAATTGCAGAATGAACTGAAGAGGATTAAGCGGGACATCATATGACTATCAGAAGAGTGCAGGAAGAATGAAGAACAGTTGGAACTACCGTCGGGGCACACGTTCTACTTCAAAGGAACAGAAAATGGAAAACCGACAGATGTTGGCTTTATAATTAATAAGAACCTGAAGTCACGGATCACAGAAATTGAAGGAATTTCAGATAGAATCGCACGGATAGTAGTAAAGATAAACAATAGGTACAGAATGGAAATTATACAAGTGCATGTTCCAACAACCTCACACCAGGAAGTCGAAGAGCTATACGAAAAGATTTTGGATAGTAGCAAATCACATTACAAAATTGTAATGGGAGATTTCAATGCGAAAGTAGGAATCAAGCAGAGCAGTGACACGAAAGTGGGAAACTTTGGATTTGTCAAAAAAAACAAGAGAGGAGAGAAGTTAGTGGAATTCTCAGAAGCCAACAGATTGTTTATTTTCAATACATTTTTCAAGAAACCGCCCCAGAGGAAGTGGACATGGAAAGGCCCAAATGGGAGCAAAAACGAAATAGACTACGTTATATCGAATAACAGTGCAATTCTGCAAGACGTGTCTGTTCTCAACAGTTTCAAGTCTCGAGTGATCATAGGATGGTGAGATATAAGCTGAAACTAAATACTAAACTTGAGAGAAAGAAACTTATCAGAGGAAAACCGATACTTTTAGATCTGGAAAATCTAGGTAAAAACAGAGAGACATTCGAGATAGAACTAAGCAACAGATTCAGCGCCTTGGAAGAGTTAGAGGATGAACAAGACATCAATAGCAGAAATAAAATACTGACTGGGATAATAAGAGAGACAGCCAAGGAAATAGCAGGCACCAGAAAGAAGAAAGAGAGCAAGTTCTCAGAAGAAACTTAACTCTTGATGAAGAAAAAAAGGGAAATGAAAGAAGAGGAAAATTGCATAAAGAGAATTGAGTACCTGGAACTAAATAAAACCGTAAGGAAGAAAATAAGAGAGGATGTACGAAGATATAACGAAAATCTTGTTAGAAATACAATCTAGAAAACTAAGAGTCTGAAGAAAGCCAAACAGGAGCTCATGATATGGAAAAAGCAAATGATTGCAGTTAAGAAACCAGACGGGATCGTCACACGAAATAAGGAAGAAATTATAAAAGTATTTGAAAATTTCTACAGAGAATTGTACTACTCCGAAGAAGAGCTAGGAAATGAAGACTCAGAAGAAAATGATGTAGAAGTCCCAGACTTAATGAAAGAAGAAGTGGATAAAGTACTTCTAGGGATGAACAACGGAAAATCGCCAGGAGAAGATGAACTCATAGCAGAGATCTTTCATTGGGGAGGTAGAAAAAATGAAAGAGGAACTTACTAAATTAATCTCAGGAAGAGAGAAATACCGTGAAGTTGGAATAATGCTGTTATAATTTTGTTGCACAAGAAAGGGGACAAAGAACGCGTCGAAAACTACAGACCAATTAGTTTACTGTCAGTTCTATACAAAATGTTCACCAAAGTTATTTTGAACTGTATTGAATGAGACTTGGATTTTAATCAGGGAAGGGAACAAGCCGGATTTCGTAGTGGATTTAGCACAATGGACCACATACAAACATTGAATGAAGTTATGTAAAGAACTAATGAATATGAACTTCCACTATGTTTGGGGTTCATAGATTTTGAAAAAGCTTTCGATTCGGTCTCCTTTGCAGCAGTACTTAAATCACTTGAACATCAAGGCATCGAAAGTGCATACATCAAGCTATTGCGAAACATTTATTCGATTGCCACATCTGTCATTAGACTACATCAAGAAAGTGAAAATTTTAAAGTTGGAAAGGGGGTAAGGCAAGGAGATTCAATTTCCCCAAAACTGTTTTCTGCGGTCCTGGAGAGAATGTTTTAAAATTTAAATTGGGATGAATTGAGAATAAAATTTAATGGCGAATATCTTCATCACCTACGCTTCGCTGATGATATAGTCCTTTTGGAAAAGTGAAGAAGAACTACAAACCAGAATGGAAGAACTGAGTAATGAGAGTTCGAAAATAGTCCTTAAAATGAACTTAAATAATACAAAAGTAATGTACAATCAACATGCTCCAAAGAAGGAAGAAAAGATTAACGGAGAGCCAATAGGCATAGTGGATGAGTATGTTTACCTAGGCCAGCTCAAAACATCGAATGCCAAGTTGACTGATGAAATAAATAGAAGATGTAGAAGCAACAACTGATGACACTGAATCTTCTGGTCTGACATTTTCCAGTTTTGCTGCACTTGGAACTACTCTCCAGACTATATATGATCTTTTTAAAAGACTTTTTCAAGGACTTAATGTTATGAAGATTCTTACACGGGTACAACAAGGCTTAACTAAGATACCACAGGATGCTGTATTATTAACTACCCTCTCAACTGTCGTACAAATCATCGTCTCCATTGTTAATGATGGCTCCGAATAAATTCAAAACTGCACGTCACTTACGAATTGCTTTCTTCAATGCCGATGGAGTACTTTCACAAAGCCAACTTGTTCAATATTTTTTTAAATGAATACAATATAGATATTTTTCTTCTTAACGAAAGTCATCTTCAACCATTCCATAAAATGAAATTTCGTAATTATAACATCTTTCGTACTGATCGCTTAGGATTAAAAGGAGGCACTGCCATCATTTTTAAAAACTATCTTTCCGCTGATCAACTTACTCTTCCTAACTTACAATCTATTGAAGCCACTGGAATCAAATTACACACCCATGATTCTGATATCAATATCATCGCAGCCTACAAAGCACCTAAAACTCCACTCAACATTGACGACATTCGTCATTTAAGCGCTTTAGGACCTAGAGTCTTAATAGCTGGTGATTTAAATTCCAAGCACTCGCTTTGGAATTCTCGAAACTAAAATCCAGCTGGAATCGTCCTCCACAGTGCTTTACCACGCCTTGATGTTATGCCCATTGCACCAACAGAACCTACTCATTTCCCAAAAAATGGCGGCAGACCCGATGTTCTGGACATGGCTTTATTAAAAGGAATTGCTGTCATTGATGGGCCTCATGCCATATCAGCTTTAAACTCTGATCACATTCCTGTTATCATTGACATTCATCAGCTTCACTCTGTTGAAAACCGTCAATTACCGCCAATTTACACTACTGAGTGGGACCGCTACTGCCAACTCATCACTCGAACTACTGATCCTAGGCTTCCACTAAATTCTTCTGATGACATTCATGCAGCTGTTGATACAATAACCTCTACCATTAAATCTGCCTTACGTCTCACTATCACCTCCACTCGTCAACCACTTTCTGCATTTACCATCTCTCCAGAACAATTAAGGACTCATGCTCTCATTGCACTCAAGCGATGTCTACGCAAAAAATGGCAGACCACCAGAAAACCTCTGTACAAAACTCTTTGGAGTCAACTCTCACGTCGAGTAAAATTTCGCCTTCAGCGGATTGCAGCCAATAATTTGTCACTCGAATTACAACTCACTGAACCTAATCACGAATTCTGGACATTAGTCAAATCTTTCACTAAATCTACTCCTAAAACAATCAACAGACCTTTACATAGTTTCCAAGGACTCGTCTATACTGCCAATGACAAAGCTGAAGCACTCGCCGATCATTTAGAAACCCAGTTTATGCTTAATGCCGAACCAAATGATGAAGATACAATAACCACAGTTCATCGTTATCTGCGCTCCAAATCTTTTGATCATCCTTTTGATCCGTCAACTCTCATCACTCCTCGCGAAGTGCAAACAGTCATCAAGAAATTACATACTCGTCGTGCTTCTGGACCTGATAAAATATCTCCCACTGCTCTTAAACGTCTACCTCGCAAGATGATAGTACTCATTACCAGACTTTTCAACGCCATTCTGCAACACAGTTACTTCCCTTCTCAGTGAAAGATTGCTAAAGTAGTGACAATACCGAAGTCTGGTAAGGATTTACTCTATCCGCAAAATTATCGGCCAATTAGTTTACTCTCCAATCTGAGTAAGGTTTTTGAAAGACTACTTCATGCCCGTCTCACAAAATATGTACAAGAACAAAATTTAATACCTGATCGCCAATTTGGCTTCCGTTCAGCGCATGATACAACTGCACAACTCGTCCGAGTGGTTGAGGAAATTACCTTACAATTTAATAACAAAGGACACATCATAGGAATATTTTTGGATACCTCTAAAGCTTTTGATTGTGTCTGGCATCGAGGACTCTTATATAAACTCAGCAAATTGGGCTTTCATGACCAATATCTTCGCATCTTGCAATCATACTTACACAACCGCAGCTTTTATGTCAACTATCACGGCTACGATTCTGTTACTCATCCTATCACCGCTGGAGTACCTCAAAAATCTGTTCTTGCACCGTTACTTTTTAATTTATATACTTCAGATATTCCAACCCATGTTCACACCAAGTTAGCTACCTTTGCTGATGACTATGATGCTATTTTCACTTCTTCTCGCAATCTCCGTTATTTCCACTTATATGCACCAAGACATCTTGCTTCCATTGAAGACTGTACTACAAAATGGCGAATGAAGCTCAACGCTGACAAAACCACTGTTGTTCACTTTTCCAAATGATACACAGGACTTTTACAACCCCTTACGCTCTCTGGAACGCAACTTCCGTATAGTCAATATGCGCGTTACCTTGGAGTTGACTTGGATAAAACTCTATTATTTCGTCAACATCTGAAAACTGTCGCCAGTCGAGCTCTCACTCGTCTCCTTGCATTATATCCAATACTTCGCAGCCGTGAACTTACAATTGAAGCTAAACTGAACACCTACATCATGATGATTTGTTCTCTTTTGACATATGCTGCCCCTGCATGGCAACATGCAGCACAAACTCACCACATACAACTTCAACGTATCCAAAATCGAGCAGCTAGGATGATCACAGGTCATAGCAGAGACACACGTATTGTACAACTTCATGAAGATTTGTCTCTTCCCATGCTTAATGATGTCATTGATTTTCAATGCCGTTCCTTCTGGAACCGTGTCAACAACTCTCCTTATCCTACCTTGAACACCTTGGGCACTGCCCAACCAGTCCGTCATACTCACCGTATGCCCCATCCCGGATAACCACTCTATTCACAACACAGACCACCTGTCTGAAACTCACGATTAACTATTCCAACTCAAAATCATGACCACTACTTTTTATGGAAGGAAATTAAATCCAACTCAGCCTCACTGATTTACTTTACCATCGTAGCCTCGCTTAATATCTATACAATTATTGCTTTCCTTTCTCCTCGACTCGTCAACTATGCTTTCACCTCATTTTCGCATTACATTCACTGCCTTAGGGATGCGACAGTTGCTCCCTAATCAATTCAATTATTAAATTCCATATCACGCCATAACAATCACATGGAAGTCATGAGCTTTTAGCTCGAAACTTCGCACATTGAAAGTCATCATTTTTCTGCGGTTCTGCGTGGAGTTCGTTTGAAAGACTACACTTTATTTTTAAAAACAAACTACCAGTGTGTCTGAAGCGTAAAGTTTATAATCAGTGTGTCTTACCCGTGATGATGTACGGCTGCGAAACTTCGACATTGAATGCGCAAGTGACTCAAAGATTGAGAGTCACACAGAGAGCAATGGAGAGGTGCATGCTAGGAATAACCAGAAGGGACAGGAAGACAAATAAATGGATTCGCGCACAAACAAAAGTAGAGGATGTAATCAAGACTGCAAAGAAGATGAAATGGAAATGGGCCGGTCGCATAGCTAAACGAACAGATGGAAGGTGGACGACAAAGGTACTACAATGGATTCCTAGAGAAAAGAAACGACCGAAACTACGTCCAAATGTAAGATGGGTAGATGAAATCAAGCGTTTTTCAGGAGGTACGTGGA